>CAJNOL010001805.1:20564-53795 GCA_905250125.1 Rotaria sordida
ATGAGAATGATTCATTTGTGATGCGATGGTTGACGACGTCACCAACAGTCAAGCTCTGCTTCGAAGTGACTACCATAGATGAAGATAGAGCTGGTGAGAGTGATTCATTTGTGACGTAATGGTTGATGGTGTCACCAATAGCCAAGTTTGGCTTCAAAGTGAGAAGTATAGTTGAAGAGTGTGATGATGAGAATGATTCGTTAATGATGTGATGGCCGATGATATCAACAACAGTCAAGCTTGACTTCGAAGTGAGCATCATGGTTGAAGAGAATGATGATGGGAATGATTCATTTGTGATATGATGGCTAATGACGTCACCAACGGCCAAGCTTGGATTCGAGCTGAGCAACATTTGTGGACGAGAAAATTGTAAGTATCATTCGTTTGTGATGTGATCCTCAATGACGCCATCAACAGCCAAATCTGGCTTCGGAATGAACAGCACAGTTGAATAGAGCACTAATGAGAGTAATTCACTGTTGATGTGATAGTCAATGATGTCATCAAAAGCCAAGCTTTAGTTCCAAATGAGCAACATATTTGAAGAGAGTGCTGGTGAAAATGAATTACTTGTGATGTGATCATCGACTATGTCACCAAAATCCAAGCTCGGGTTCGAAGTGAGTATCGTAGTTGAGCAAAGTGCTCATGAGAATGATTCATTTGCAATGCGACAGGAAATAATGTTACCAACAGTCAAGCTCTGCTTCGAAGTGACTACCATAGATGAAGAGAGAGCTGGTGAGAGTGATTCATTTGTGATGTGATGGTGGATGACATCGCCAACACCCAAGTTTGGCTTCAAAGTGAGTACCATAGTTGAAGATAGTGCTCGTGATAATGATTCATTTATGATGTGATGATCGATGGCATCATCAACAGCCAAGCTTAGCTCCGAAGTGACTACCATAGTTGAACAGAGTGCTATTGACAATAATTTATTTATGATGTAATGGTTGATGACGTCACCAACAGCCAAGCTTGGCATCGAAGTGATTGCCATAGTTGAACAGAGTGCTGATGGGAGTGATTCGTTTGTGATGTGATGATCGATAATGTCACTAACAGCCAAGCTCAGTTTCGAAGTGAGTATCATAGTTGAGCAGAGTGCTTTTGAGAATAATTCATTTGTGATGTAATGATTGATGACGTCACCAATAGCCAAGCTCGACTTCGAATTGTGTACTGTAGATGAACACAGTGATGATGAGAATGATTCATTTGTGATGTGATGGTTGATGATATCATCAACAGACAAACTTCATTGTCTAGTAAGCTCTGTAGTTAAATAGAATACTAGTCAGAATGATTTATTTGTGATGTGATGGTCGGTTGTTGGAACAAATATTTTAGTGCGTACTGGTTTGTAGTACTTGAACACAAAAATACATGTGAAAATTGCAAGGATTGACAAATTTCATACCTGATGCATTGGCCAATGATGTCAGCAGTAGTCAAGATTCAGTTTCAAGTGAGTACCATAGTTGAACAGAGTGTTTATGAAAATGATTTCTTTGTGATATGATAGTCAACGATGCCATCAACAGTCGATTTTGATTTTGAAGTCAGTACTATAGTTGAACAAAGTGTTTGTGAAAATCATTCATTTGTAATATGATAGTCAATGATGTTCCCAATAGCCAAAATTGACTTTGAAGTGAGTACTACAGTTGAATAGAGCTCTGCTTAGAATAATTCATTTGTGACATGATGGTCGATAATGCCATAAACAGTAATGCTTAGTTTCCGAGTGAGCAATGCAGTTGAACAGAGTGTTTATGAGAATAATTCATTGGCGATATGATGGTCCGTGACGTCATCAATAGCCAAGCTTAACCCTGGAGTGTGCATGATAGTTAAACAAAGTGCTGCTGAGAATTGTATATGTGGGTTGTAATGCTCAATGAAGTCACCAACAGGCAAAATTGGTTATGATGTGAGCAGAATATCCGAACGGAGTGTTTATGAGAATGATTCATTTGTGAGGTGATGATCGACGATGCCATCAATAGCCTAGCTTAACACTAGATTGAACTCGGTGTCTGATTGAGAGTGTAGATGTAACCAATGTCGTCATGGCAAAGGTCCATAAACCCAGTCATCGTTAAGACGATATGTCTTTCGGCAAAGCTTCCGAAAGAACTGAAACTATTGAACTGGAAGTATTCGTTGTCATAAATGTTGTTTTGCTTGTCATTCGTATATGATTCAATCACGTAGGACATTGTTGATGCAGCATTATTGATTCATGACTCGAATAAAACTAGAATAGACAGCTCAATAACAATTATTTGTATAAGGTGGAAATTAATGGATTTATACGATTCTTGAAAACTTTGTAAACTGAGTTAAATTGGATAATGCACTCCGAGAATAAAAATGCTGAAACTATCAAATTTCGTTTAACTCTATGCGTGTGAAATCGAAGCGTGGTACTTGAAGTTGGTTTGTACTGTCAGTGTAACTTCTTTAATTTTTTGCATAATCAAGTAGTTCTAGAAGACATTTTTCTATTACAATGACTTCTTTTGCTCATAACATTATCAAACTTTGGAGCAGTTCTTCGTTTGTATTTCTTCGTTCTGTTGTCGAAGCGTTTTTAACTGTTCTTCTTTGTGAATTTTTAATAGAAATATAGTTTCAGGATACGAATAAATCACGACAGAGGTACTTAGATGATCTTCATCATCAACGGAGTATTGATAGACCTGCCAACATTGTATAGTTTAGCTAAACTCAAGAAAAGTCCGTTCAACATGACGTACAGTACTGTTTCAGAATATCAATATATGTAGAACTCACATTCAGATTTCAAGTCAAGTTAAATAACGATCTCTACATTATTCCTATATGGAGAAGCAATGTGCGAGGTTTTCCCTCTCTACCTGTGTGTACTATTAGAAATGAGCAATCACATCTTTGGTTAGTCCAGGTGTCTCAAATACTCCGCTTTTTTTTGCTGGTCTGCAAGCTCGTTTTGGAAAAGTTCAGCTTCTAATCAGTAGTCCCTTCACAAAAAGATTCTAGTAGTTATTCTTTGAATTCCAAAGACTTTTGACAAATGTGAAATGTATATAGTATGCTTTTGAAAACTTTCAGAGAATTTTTCTTTACTTAGACGACAGAAAAATTCGAGTTTTTTCGAGTCAGAAATTCGGTTAGCGGTTGAAAATGATCGCTCTTAGGGTGTGAGTGTAGATGTGGGTGTGGGTGTGGGTGTGGAGTGTGATTTAAAAGAAAACAACACCCACACCCACAAAATTTTATTTCATTCTCATACCTGTATTTCTGCATACGCGTTAACTCTTACAACGATATAAAAGTCTTCTTGAAGCATTATTCTTTCTTTCTGTCACATTTTATCTGTAAGAAAATAACTTTATGTAGCGATAAAAGAATAAAAACGACTCTGCATATTTATACGATTGTAGAGGTAAGTAAAACAGACGAAAGAAATGAGATTTTTACACATGACTTTCAAATGAAAATCTATTGCGAAAATTCTAAACTGTAGAATTGAATTTTTTTAAATTTTAAGTTCTTAAAATTTAACAAAATATTCTCCTATTAGAAAACAAAAGACAGCCGATAAACAATTAAATAATAGGAAATTTATATCATAAGTATTCATTAAAACAATCTATTAGAACGAAGAGAATAAAATCTTTTTGAAATCTAGTTACAATATTATTATTATTAACGACTTGTACTACAATAGTAAGATAGATTGAAAAAGAAGAAAGTCTAACTTAGATAATTTACGATGATAAACATTGAAATAGAATTTATCAAATCAAAACTAAACGCAATCTTGTTTACAGGAATATGAGTTTTTTATATAAATTTAAAAATTTGTTAATCATTTATAAGTAAAATAAGCATTCAAGATTAATTTTGAAAGAAAAAGAAAAGATTGAAGGTACAGTACGTGTATATTCCAATGATTAGGCAAAATGCTTATGGGCCTGTATTCTATTCAGTACTGCTGTGTTACATTCATTCATTTAAACATAACGCTAAGGACCAAAGGTAAAGATACAGTTGACGAAAACTTTAGAAAAACAATTAAATTCATGTCTAGAAGCATTATTTTATTTTCATATATTTTTTTTAAGTAAGGAATTGAGATCAATATGCCATGTTTAGGAAATAGAGTAGAAGTGAGGGTTATGTATATGTTTCCATAATTTGAAATTGCAACTCATTCATTATAGAAGCTATTACCCATCATTTATTTCATTGGTTTTTCATGATTATACTGAAAAATCTTTGTTTTAATGTAGAAGAATATTTTATTTAAATTCAGAAAATGAAATATAAAGAATTATTATCTGTATGTTTAAAAAAACTGTTCCATCTCATTTATAAAGTAAATAGGTGAAAATGGAAATTTGTTTTTTCTACTCTTGATGTCATTATTGATCAAAATAACTCATCAAAAAAGAATAGAAAAAGAAATAAATACATTCGTCGAACCAATTTTCCCTATTTCCTCTTTAATGTTACATAGTTTTCTGTAAGAAAACAGTGACCATGAGTATTACAGCAAGTACTCATGCTTTCGTCTGTGAGTAAACTAATGAGAAAAATTTCTTATGTATCTACGCGATAGAGTAGAGATAAAATGTACATACACATTAAATTGTTGTAATAGTACTGATCGCGTCAGTAATCATGCTGGTAAATTGTATTTAGTGAATGAGTAAATTCACTAAGTACAAGTTATACTGGCAATCAATCGGCGATAGTTCGAATAAGTGTGCATCAAGAGTATGCAATACTATCGATTTAGGTTTTTTTAGAATCATTGGTTCATTCTATGGTTAAGTATAGTTTGAATAGACTTTTCATTGACTAATTTGGTAGTTCAAATGGGAATACAACTATCAAAATCGAAGTCATCTCGGTCAAACACAGTATCACCTGGAAATTCTTCTAATCATGATGAAAAATCAATCACAGACGACCACATATATCGTCTAGCTATTGATCAATCTGGTGTTATTGGGTCTCTTTACAATGCAAGGCACGATCATTTATTAGAAACTCCAGCATTGAATATTTCTTCTACACCGATTGCATTATCAAAAGCAGCGAAGAATCCAGAAATAAATATTGGTACGCTAGAAAACAAAAATCTATCTGATATAATTGGTATCGATAGAGAATTGTGCTTGAGTATATACTTAAAATTAGTAGCCTCCGATGGAATATCTTCGTTAATTAAACATTCATTCACAATCGATAAATATACTCGATTTCTTTCTTATTACTATATATCACAACAAATTCAATCGAATAATGAACAAACTACTACTAAATTGAAAACAATTGAAAAATCTATAGCTGATACCAATGTAACTCATGTTGTAACTGGAATTAAGTATGGAATTCATGTTATTATTGTACTACAGTTAACACCTGATGACGAATCTGATTTTGATCAACTACTTAAGAAAATAAAAGAACAGTTGACTAAAAATGCTTTTCACATAGCAACAAATGACAAGGATTTATTCAATCAATTTACTCATATAAAAGTTTTTTCCAATATACCTGATGTTGCAAAGTTAAAAAAATTAGCTGATGTGTGTGAAAAAATAACTGATATAAGATCAGACAGTTCTCAACATCGTTTTATAGAATATACTCTTCGACCAATTAGATGTTTTTATCCATCGTATCTGAAAGAGAAGGCAAGGTTTGTTTCAATCAATCAAAAACATATGGATCAAATAGAACCATATTTATATCAGTTATCATTACTTAGAACACAATGGAACATATCATACAATTCTGAAATCAAACAATTGCTTAAAAAATATCTCAAGCAACCATATGAGGAATTTCAACAACGAGATTCTACCGTGAAGGAACTTTATCAAGGAAGAAAAGATCAAAAGAAAAATTTAATTTTACAAATTCGCGATGGAGATATTGAACAAGATTCATTATCTGAACCGCTAATCGATACAGAAGATAGACGATTATTAAAGGAGATTCGTAATGTTACTAAACACCGAAATACTTTGAGAGAAAAAGCACAATTAATCGATAGTTTTACAAAACAGGGAATCGAATATCTAAATGTAAAAGAATTCATCATAGAAGATGATATAAATTTGGAAGGTATTATGACAAGGATTATGCATGAAAGCAAACAGAAAATTGTTTATTGTTTTGATGATAAATTAGAGAAGTTAAATTCATCAAAATGGAACGATTTTTATATTAAGTTAATCAATGAACGCGAAAATAATTCTCAATTAGAATTTGTTTATGCTGATTTTTCTTACTGTTCATATCAATTATCACAAATGGAAATCTTGCCATCGAAAGAAATTCGTCAATTGCGAAAGACTTCACGGACAGAATCAACTTTAGATTCTACGACATTGTCATCATCCAAAAAACACCATTCTAATAAATCAAATTCGTCAATAAATAATTTTATTAATGTACTTCTTTTAGGTGAATCTGGTGTTGGAAAATCAACATTCATCAATGCTATTGTTAATTATCTTAATTTTCACACTCTTGAAAAAGCTCATTCTAGTGAACCTATTGTACTTATGCCGATTTCATTTCTTCTCACAGTTGGTAATAATTTTGAAGAACGAATTATTAGATTTGGTAATGAAGATCCAAATGAAGATCATCATCATCCAGGTCAATCCGTAACTCAACATTGTAGATCATATGTTTTTACTATTGGTACTCGAACTAAGATAAGAATAATTGATACACCTGGAATGGGAGATACTCGTGGACTTGATCAAGATGATCTTAATATGAAACATATTCTATCATTTATTAATAATCTATCACATTTAAATGCTATTTTTATACTTCTTAAACCTAATGAATCAAGATTAAATGTTGTTTTACGTTCATACTTTGGTCGATTGTTAAGCTTTTTAGGTGAAAGTGTTCATCATAATATAATTTTTTGTTTTACAAATACTCGAGGAACATTTTTCGCACCAGGTAATACTGCACCTCTACTCAAATCAATGCTTGACACATATTCATTCAATGATATTCTATTTAAAAAATCAAATACATTTTGTTTCGATAGTGAATCATTTCGATATTTAATCGCTCGAAAAAATAGAATCGAATTTGATGATTATCAAAAAGATGAATACAAACGAAGTTGGATAACTTCTGTAAACGAAACAAATCGTCTTATTCAATATATTTGTAATGAACTCAAACCGTGTTTGCAAAAAAGCTGGATGTCCATTGAACATGCTCAATTTCAAATTAATCGAATGATTCGTCCTATATTAGAAACAATAAAAAATACAATGCGAAATTTAATATTATTGGATAAGTCTTCATCTAAATCATTAATAAAATTATGTCCATCACCTGTTGATAGAAATTCTGCTACATGCACGAAATGTTCGCATTATGCTATACTATGTGGTGAATTTTGGATTATGTGTTACGATTTGCATACTCTTTCAGATCGATGTAGCCAATGTGAGTGTGATTTTTCACGACATTTCAAAGTAAATTATGTACTTAAATATGAACTTTGTGATAAGAAACAAGAACCAACTTTTCATGATATGAAAAGAAATTTAGAACAATTGACACAGATAATTATCCAATTTGCTTATTTTTATAAGTATCTTGTTCATATCGCAACAGAAAATGATCCAATATTATCTGTTCTCAATCGACTGATCAAGGAAGAAAAATCTATTTGCTCACAAAAAGGAAATCAGAATCTTAATGCAAATTTGTATGATGATCTAAAAAGCTTTAAAAATGAATATGAAGAAGCTTGGTCTATGTCAATGTCAAACCCAAAAACTATAACTTTACCGAAAATATACAAAATAATAAAAACTGCCAGTGAAATAAGAGAAATAAGTGAACAATTATCAACTATCAAACAAATGGAAGATATCTATATGAATGAACAGGAAAAACTGATACAATGATCTTCGATCAACAATCTGTTTGACCAAGTTCACAAAAAAAAAATGATTGAACTCATTTGCAAAGTATTTCAAATATAAATTAAATTCCACGTTCTGTAAATGAATAGTTCTCGAAACTGTTGATATCTATTTTTGTTCTCGTTATTGTCCCAAAATAGATTAAAAAACATATGAAAACACTAAGTACTTACCATGAATTTTCATTTGCAAAATTGAAATGTCAGAGATATCGGTTTCATTAATTCAATTAATGTTTTTCAACATTGTGTGAGGGTATGGGTACCAATGTGGGAATTAGTGGAATTTCAGCATACAGGATAATTACATTGTAAAAAAAAAGGATTTATTACGAAACTTAAAACGGTACTAAAGTTGTACGAAATTTTAAACACTTAGCATGAATCGATCAAACCTACAAAACGTTCGCACGTAATGCCAAACCTTATAGATTGAGTACAAAAGGTCTTTAATATTTTTCGCATGACTCTAATGAGAGGTTTCGCATCAAAGTTAGTATAAAACCTCAGAATTTTGGCATCATGTGTGAATGCTTTTGAAGTTCCGTTGAGTCTAGGCATCCAACGAATTGAAACTTTGATTTGGTGATCGAGACCGAAAGATTCACATTCGATTTTCGTTCCGGGAAAGAGTACAGGAACTATTCAACCAACTCATACAGCATTGAATATTTACGCAATTATTCAAGTGCTCCTTGAAATATATCAGTGATCCTAGAAGTATTCTAACTACCAATGACAAAACGATTGAGACAGGAGCGTAGCCAGGATTTTGTTAAGGGGGGTGCATAACATAGGTAAACATTTTGAAGTTATTTCTGATATATCCCAACTAAAGATGAAGTTACTTTTTACGGACTCAAAATAAAGCTCTGGCTATTGTCACAGCTAGCGTTAAAATATGTACTTTTGATACTGAAAAAACGATTTTTATCTTTGTGAAAACCAAGTTTATAGACTTCATAGTCTTTGAACTCGCTTTCTTTGTCGAAAGTTTTTTTGCTGAAAATGTAAAAAGCGCACATTTTAACACGTAGAAATGCATTTTTCTATTGATTCTGTCTGGCTGGACTATTTGTTTAAGCTTTTCTGTTGCAGAAGATTTATTAATTTCAGAAGTCATCAACGTATGTATTCCATCAAAAGTGTTAATCAGTGGTGTCGATGATTGTAGTTGTTCTCGTTGTGTAAAACCATATGAACTTGGTCACCTTATCTTCTCTGAGGAAACAATTGTTTTCTTGTCTAAAAATATATTACATGAAATTATACATATATCACTATTGCAATGCTAGATTTAACTTATAATAGAAGTTATTGGTGGCATATCTTTCAAATCAATATTTTCTTCATTTACAGTACTCTAAACAATAAGTAAAAACTAATAAACAAGAAAAAATTACATTGAATTATCACGACTCATTAATGTAACCTGATAAAGAACTGAAACTTCTACTGCAGCAAGATTTATGAAAGTTCTAGTTTCACTGAAACTTTTATTTCATTTAGCTGAGTCGTGATTACTCCAGATAGATA
The DNA here is from genome assembly GCA_905250125.1 of Rotaria sordida. Lineage (NCBI taxonomy): Eukaryota > Metazoa > Rotifera > Eurotatoria > Philodinida > Philodinidae > Rotaria > Rotaria sordida. The sequence goes on from CAJNOL010001805.1 coordinate 30,076, forward strand.
CAAAGTCATGAGAATCTACTTATTTAAAAGGATCTATTCCATCAGTACGATCCAAAAAAACGCTCACATTCGTAGAAATTTTCTCGATCCGAACAAAGTGTTTTCATTTGTTTTTGTGACTAAGTCAACAGATTTATGATGGTAAGGTTATTGTAAAAATAATGAATGGCAATAAGTTAAAGATGTTCAATTTCAAATCAAAAACATGATTCATCTAATTTTAGAAGCTTGAAGAAATCATCTTCAAAATATGATTTTATATAAGTTCAATTCGTCTATTAAACTTCATGCAACACATGTAGAACATTTCACAATGCTCTGCTATGCATACAATCATCATCCTGAGAATTATAGTAATATTTAGATAATGCCAGATCATTTGCATCATTCACCAAACATGATAAGTCAAAAAACTCATATATCTACGATATTTTGTTCATACTTATATATAAAATTCTTAAAAGAACATATTGAATATTTGTTATCATTGTTTTTGGGTAGAATAATTAGTTCATTAAATTACGGTATGCATTTAAAAATTTCCTATGTGTGGTTAATAACTACTGAATATCTACTTATAGTGTATATCACCTGAACAAAAACTAATTGAACATACACTTAAATTATGAATTTCTTAACCAGAAAGTTGATGAATCAATGGATAATTTAAAATCACAACTTAAATATCTCTATGAAATATGTGTAAAATTATCTTACTTTTTAATGGAAACATCTTCGAATTCAAAAGAAGATCTATTTCTTAATGATATTAATAGAATAATCAATGAAAAGAATTTTATTTTCAAGACACAAACTATAGAATAATTTAAATAGAAAATTGCTGAATAGATTGAAAAAATTCAAGTCAATATATGAACAAGATCTTAATACAATAAAATCCAACAGAGATGATTTAACCTTATCAGAAATTTACAATTTAATAAAATCAGTTGATGAAATATCTATGATTAAAATACAATTAAATGCTATCAAAAAATATCAACAAATTTGAGTGTTAAACAATCAACATGATGTGCATATAAATAAAATTTATTTGTAGTAGATTAATAATCTATTTATTGAATAATAATGTTAAACATATTATATAAATCCAAATTTAAAAAGAAAATGATTTTTTAAATAAATTTCTAAGCATGTAGAAATATAATTTTGTAATGAACTGATATCACCTCCGGATGATATTTCCTCTTTCTCTCTTATTCTTACGTGTGTCCATCTACCTTTGTCTTCCTTCTCTATAAATGTGTGCTATATATGAATTGTTATATTCTGGATAAATGAAATAGCCAAATAAACATCATTGTCGGGAGTGGTACAAGCTACTCGCCCATTCCAGATGCATCAATAGTAAAGGCATATGATCTACAATGTTGAATTATCGATTGACCTGAATGATGATGATGATCTTTATTAGGTTCTGCATTCCCAAATCAAACAATTCATTCTTCAAAATGATCATTAACGGTTCCAAGAAATGAAACAGACATAATCACAATAGGCTAATCCGAACGAATTTGCTTAAGAGTCTCATATGTAAGGTAGTTCACTAATGTTTTGATGAGCGTCAATTTTCTAACAAAAACTTTTCGCTAAGAAGAAAGATATTCATAAAATTGATGTTTCATGTACACTCAGCATTTTCACCCGGCTACAGACGATTTTTCAGAACTTCAAATGTTTAGATATAGTCGATTAATATGATGTTACTATACAATATTACTTCAGTTGCTTAAACATCTAGCAGTTGTTATGAGAATAATGATTATTCGCTTAAAATCTGTTTTGATAATTTGATGATAAACAAAATAAAGCCAAAATTTGTTTTTAGCTTTTACTGATTAATCAATAAATGCCAATAATTCGGATATATAAAGATATCTGACACTGATCTACAGGACAATAGGAAATATTGGAAGGATTAATGAAAACAATAATGATTTGCTATAAAAACTGAAGACTATTCAATTTTCAAGAAAAAAAACTTAATAACGAGATAATAACAAAAATAATAAAAAAAGCTTTGAAGTTCAATATTTAAATGATCGATTCTTCATTTTTATCTCAATAGAAGACTTTCTATTCTTAATATTTTGTCAAACATGATCTAAAAGAAGTGTTGAAGTACATAGGGTATAGATTTGCATTCACTTCTCTTTCGCTGTAGATCATGACAGACGGGATCGACAGATCGCGAACACATTGGCAGTGATTCATGAGAGACATGAACGACGTTTTTGATATATGATCAAAGACCGTATATCAATAACATCTCGTTCGAATATATGTACATTGGCACATAATTATCAATATAAAATATAAAATAAAAATAACAGCATGTAATAACTAATATTCGATTTATTTATGTTTTCTACATAAAAAAAAGCACATTGAATATGTTAAAAGTTAAAATAAAAAATCATTAATGTTAAAGAAAATGAATAACACAAAATTATCTTATCATATGAAATGAAAAATATTTTTCATGATTAACTCATTATCTCGTTATGCAGTTTTATACAAGCAAAAAAATTGAATGTCAAATCTTGAATATAAAAATTAACTTTTTGAAAAAAAATCATTGAGAACTGGTAAATTGAGAAAATACTTTGCTTTTGGTTTGTGGTAGTTTTACAGAATATTCATTCGCTTGCATTTTTAATCGGCGTGTTTTCGTCATGTCTTTGATCTGATTTTTAACATCTGGCATGGCTTTTAATTCACCGATTATTTCATATTGTTGTCTAAGTGAAAGTTTTTCATTTGATTTCAATATTTGTTTCTTATTTTGTTCACGTGTTTGTCTTATAGAACGTAACGCATCTTTTATTCCCTTATTCATAGGTTGGTTACTATTATAAACGTCAGAAATGTGTCGTTCTTCTTCTAGAAATCGTTTGAGTACAGGCGTAAATGGATCCATATCCTTCAATTGTTCTTTTTGTTGCAAGAAATGAGTGAGCCTATCGCATTTGAATAGTAAGTCAAAAAATGAAGTCTTTAATTCATCGGTAGAAAGATCAGTTTTCTGTGTAATAAACTCATGCTTCACTGTAGATTCAATCAAAAAATGACTTTCATCAAAGGGACACAAACAATGTTTAGTTGCTTTGTTTTTGTCAGATTGATATTCAAATATGTAAAATGGTCCTACTTGTACAACATTACTTTGTGCACAGTTGGAACATAATTCACTTTTAACAAAATTCGAATTTAATACTATTCTTTCAGTAACTGTTCCTGTTTCACGTAATTTCCAATTGTAAAGTATTAAACGTAATGTTTCCATAAGAGGTCGAGCAAGTATTGAGATTTCAAGACTAGCTTTTCTTATTGATTGCCATTCATTTAAATCATATGGTTTTAACTTAAGAATAAAATGAAGTAGACGTATAGATTCAGTCACTGATGTTGTCCAGCTATTAATAGATTCTTGTTTTACAAATTCATCAAATTCAACACCACGTTTTTTAGCTGCTAAATATCGAAATGATTCACTATCAAAACAAAATGTATTTTTCTTTTCAAATGGAATATCTTTAAGATGTTCTTGTTTAAACATTTCTCGAAGTAATGAACCAGTATTACCTGGTGCAAAAAATGTTGATCGAGCATTAGTAAAACAAAAAATAATATTATTATAAAAGATTGGTGTTAAATATATTAACAATTGATTAACGCACGAACTAAAAAACATATTCAATCGAGATTCATTTGGTTTAAATAGTAAACAAATAGCATTTAAATGTGATAAATTATTAACATATGTTAATATATGATCAATATTTATTTCATCTTGAACAAGACCACGTGTATCACCCATACCTGGTGTATCAATTAAACGTAAACATAATTTTTCATTTAATTTGAATATATATGATTTACATTGTTGTGTTACTGATTGACCTTGATGTTCATGATTTTCATTTGAATCAATATCACCAAATTTAACAATAAATTCATTAAATTGGTCACCAATAGTAATAAGAAATGAAACTGGAATTAATACAATTGGTTCATTTTGTTGAGCTTGTTCAAGAGTATCGAAAATTAAATAATTAACAAATGCATTAATGAATGTTGATTTTCCAACTCCTGTTTCACCCATAAGTAATACATTGATTTCAGTTACTGATGATGGTGAAGATGTTAATAATGGTTGTTCTTGTGGATTTGATGGCAGAGGATGTTCTATTTACAAATATGAGCTTATGATAATTTTTACTTCTTAATAATCAATTTTCTTACCTCTATGATGTCTGCGTCGGGTGTCAAATGATGATTGTATCGGTAAATTTTTTACATGAAAATCTTCTAAGTTTCGTGAAAATTGACTGAAATCAACATAGATTAAAGAAATTTGTTGTGTTGCTTGCTGTCGTTGTGCAGTTATCTCTTGATAGATTTGCTTCCATCTATCAGACTTTTCTCGTTTCAATCGATCACTTGAATACCATAGAATTACAGAACTATTTTCCTTTGAAAAATGACGATCGAGTAATTCATCAACATCTTGAATTGTGAGGAAAACACTTTTGCATTGAAGAATATCGAGAACATTGAAATAATCTATTTTTTCATCGTTAAGTCTTTTGATTAATTTGATTTTTTTCCGCCATTGCTCTGCGTCAATGTAAAATGCGTCAATTGAAGATTTTGTCAATGAGAAATAGCATTTGTCTGATATTACTTTGTTAATTTTTGTCGATTTATGAACATCTCGACGTACATCAATCAGCGTTTTTCGAAGCTTTGTTTGATATTGCTTATATGTACTCAGCAAAACATCAAACAGCTTTGGAATATCTTTTGACCATCGATTGGATGTCAAATTGTTAGAGTTTTGGGGAAGAGTTTCCAACATTCGTTGAAGATCATTCAGCCGATTATTTAAATAGATTATCATAGGGACGATTTGTGCAATATTAGGGTTATCATCATTGGACAAAAAATATAGTTCGGGAAATGATTGATTTTCATATAGACACTTTAGTGAAGACATTTTATAAAGAATCGGAGTATAAGAGTTTATATCGTTCTTCCAAAACTGTACATTATTAAGATCAGTTAAAGTTGATAATTTACTTAGATCATTGCAACATATTTCAGAGGCATATATGGTCACATTAGATAGTTCATTAATTTGACGTTCTTCTTTATCAGTGAGTTTTAATGGTTTGTCGGAACTCTGAAGTTGTTTAGAAATTCGGTTAAGTAAATGTTCGATTTGAACTGAAGATTCAGTCGTCGGAGCTTGTATAACACATAAAATTTCAAAACCGTATATTATTTCCGTAATCATATGAGTCGCATTATTTAAATCGGATGGGAGTGAAATGTTTTGATTTACTTCTCCAGCTGTAACATTTAGTTTGTCTGTTCTACATGTATATGAAGAATATAGAAAATGAGTATTATTATTAATAGGTTGATTATAATTAATAACAGAACTGATTCCAAATGGTCTAACCATACCAAGTAGAATACTTTGTAAAAGTGCATCATCAAATTTTATTGCTTTTAACAAATGAATGACGTTATTTACTTGTGTACCTTGAAACACATGACATATCGAATCCTTATGAAATTGTGTCTTTTCTAACTTTTCAACACGACAGCACTTAAGTAAAGTATCAGACGATGCATCATACAATGATCCTAATTGACCTGAAACATCGACAGCTTTCCGTTGGATAAAATTTGGACTTGACATCATTCTATAATAGAGTAAAATAAATAAATTTTTTTTTCCTTATATTTTCAAGAAAATATTTCTTGAGTTCAACCTAAACAAATTTTTCAGAGAATCAAATAATAAAGTGAATCAGGGTATTACTTTTGATGCAATAGCCAAAAAAGCCCTGAAATGATTCTATGATCTGTTTTCAATAGACTGTGTTTTGCAAGATTTTTCTCACTCGAAACTGACACATTGCTATGAAGACGAAAGCAAAATATTGTTTATGTTGAACTTAAATGTTATTATAGATATAAATACTAAAATAACCAATCAATAAATTATAGAAATTATTTTTTTTAAAAAATCTCGACTTGAAAATTATGGTCATTGAAAAATTGAGGAACAATTGTTTTATTAATAAATGAGATCAGGCTGAAATTATTTGTTGAAGTTTGATTTAAATATATAATGATTTACTTTTAAAAATGGAATTCAATTAATGAAAATGATTGTTTATCTGTTATTATAATCTTTTTTTTATAAAGTTAATGGAAAAAAAATGAGTAATTATATATTTTGAAGCAGAATATATACTTACTGTTGATTATTCGAAAAATGATGTTCGTCAACTTTTTTTATTGATTCTTTTAAGGCGCATATGTTCGTTGTTTTTTTTACACAAAAAGAAATTGAAGAACTTTTTCTTTTCACTGTCTGTCAAGGTGAAAGAAGGAAGAGAAAAAAAATCTTACCAGCGATAAAGAAAAACATGAGTTTGTTCTCTATTATTTTGCATTGATTCATCAATTTTGTTTTGTATTTACATAATGACAAATCTTTGTTTTCTTTCCAACTTGCAATAACATTAGTTTATCAGAGAACTAAACTAGCAAATACTCTTGTAACTGATCCCAGAAAAGTAGATCATCTGATTACACAATGGATGTCGGTGTGGGTTTTCTTTACACACACCCACACCCTTATATTACTGTATCTTTCCTCGACTTTGATGATTATCTTACACGTGAACATGGACGATTCTGCGATACATAACTGTGATCGCCATCGCCCATCACTAATATAGCATCGGTTAATCAAACGTATTTAGAGATTCAAGTATGAAATGCAAAATACGAAAATGTATTATGGGGTACCTGATGCTTAATTCATTCAGATAATTGGTTTGATCAGATGATTAATTAAGATTACGAATAGTCTATTTAAGAGAAAGATAAAATTAATATTAACAACGTTACACCATCTAAAGCAAAGATACATCTCGTCATGCGACGTTTTTATTGTTCTTTGTGACAAATGATGTTGACAAAATAGGTCAACATTCGCAAAAAAGTATCGTAGTATTTATGAAAACCTTTTTCGGATATTGATGAATTTGTCTTCGAAATGATTGACAAACTCATAACAGGCTTGTAACGATTTTCTGTTGAATAGATACCATGAAATCCACCAACAATATGACATATCTTGTTGTCCGCCCATGACCCTCTATCTTCAAGTTCTAGTGGCACTTGAATGCAAGGTATCCCTAATCCGATTAGTTGCTTAGCTCTAATCTCTTTCAAGCCAAACAGTTGCACTAGCCAGCCGGTAAGATATTGTGGGGGTACGAAAACGGATCTCGGGGTGCACGCGTGATACTTTTTTATTCTCTTTCGTTTGATATCGCACACTTTAACCCAAAAACATCGATTAACATTGCCTTTATAAGTTTCAATGAACTGATCGAAAATAGGCAACACACCGTTTATGTATTCATGAAATTTATCATTACTAAACGATTTCAATTGTTGCGTTTTATCACGAAGAGATTGCCAGTCATTGAGTGTGCCTACCAGTCAAAAAATCGAAACAAATTTATAGAATATGAAATATAATTAATAGATCATTAGATAATAGTAACGCCATATATATCATGATTAAATGACGTTAGCTACAGGTAAATAGAACAATTAAAACGAATAAGATTTGTATAATGCAATATTTACAAACTTAGAATAGTTAATCACGATTAGCTAGAACAGTGAAAACGCCCTTGTGGATACAAATGAGACAAGGTCTATTAAGAGACCACATATTAATTAGCGTTTGAATTATCCTTGGCTGCTCATTGCTAAAGAAACTCAGAGTATATCATTGATTTCGAATGCAATCGATTAATGTTTTCTTTTGCTTATATTAGATCGATCCAGAATTCTTCAAACGCATGAACTTAAGACAATAAATGGCAATTTAATAGATACTATTTTTTTCATTTCATTAAGTGAAACGTAGAATTGACAAATTAAATACTTACTCATGAAATGTACTCGCCGAATACCACATATAGGCCTGCAACATTTGTAATTGAAGTAAGGTTTGAATGCGTACATAATACATGCAGTTGAAAGAATCGATTCAATTTTTCCCGTACTGGAAAAGTTAGCTGTTAATAATTGGCACACGTCATTCTTTGTATTCTTCACGACTGTTGCTTCCATTTTATCGAAAAAATCATCCCAATTGTATTCATCTTTTGAATCAGATACCTTTAATAATATTTTTCCTTCTTTGTGTTCAACAAAAATTGATCGAAGTTGTTCTGCATTGTTATTCACATGTTCAGCAAAATACATACATACTAACAATCACATATCATCAGGCGACAACACTATATCGTGATGTCGATAATAGACTCAGAGAAACGCTTGGAGAATAGCATTCGATGATGCTTCTGTATGTGGACTGTTTACTATAGTGTACAATGGCTTATTAAGGTTGTCTGGATAGCACAGCAAAGAATCAAAGTCTTTCTGTATATTGCGCAGCCAGTACTCTTCCATGGATTGTTTTAGTTCAATCGGAGGAAATATCATTTTAACTGATTTCATTTTAGAATCAATAACAACTGTATGTAATGATATATTTTACTATGACGTATGTAAAGGTGAATCGACTCGATATATATGTATGAAACAATGAATATGATATTTATTTATTGACTCAAAATATGAGTATTACCATGGGAAATGTCATTGTATGTTTGATTAAAAAATAAATAAGGGAGAAAAAATCCAAGTTTTATTAACACATTCATAGTCAGATTCTACTCTTGTATGCATATGACTTTTTTCATAGATATACAAAATAGTTGAATGTTAGTAAATCATACGCTTTGCTCAGAACTATTGTTTGCAGTAGAAAAGCAATATTTTATATTAACGCGATATAACTTCATCATATATGACTTCCTAATGTAGAGTTATATATCACGTTGACATTTATAACAAAGTTAGCTTGATAAAAACTTTAATAATTATCTAGCATTGATGTATTTTCCAGTTTGTTTTCCAAAAACCGAGTGAACTTATACTAATTGCTGATAATTAAGATAGGATTCAAACTTAACATTGTTGCAATAACATCTTAAATATCGAGAGCAAGTAGAGGCGTGTATGTGTGTTTTCATAACTGAATCAATTACATTGGTTTCATTGATCAGAACATAGTTTCGTATTGTTCTTGCTCGACTGCTCAGTTGAAATTCTTGAATTCTATTACTCGATAAAAATATTAGATAAGAAATTTACAATTTTTCAAAGACTGATTAGAAACTTAAAATTCTTTCCAAATAAGAATTAGAAAAATCAAAATTGTCAATTTGATTTTCAATATTATGAAAAATATTTTCCACTTCAATTGAATTAAAATCTTGTTAGAATGAAGATGAAAATGAATTTCTTTTTTCTTCATTAATATTCAGTTTTCTTTTCATATTAATGAAGAAAATCTTTTTTGAAAAACAAATTATTCAATTGATGAAAACTTCATTTAATTTAGAAAACTAAATGTAAAAGAAGAAAGGATTTGATTTGATAAAATTATTTGATTATTATTGAAAGACCTTTTTGTATTTGATTTAAAAAAGAATCATCTCTGAAATAAAATAAAATATTAGAAAGAAGCAAAAGATCAGTTCTATTTTCATTTACATTTTTTTCTAATGAAAAATCGTTTTTTGTTGATTTAGATTTAATTGAAATTGGACAAAATAATCAAAGAATATTTTCATCTTCAATTCTTTTAAATAAAAAAAGGCAAAAGGTTTTTTTTTCCTTTGAATAAGGGTGTAGGGCATGGGTGTGGGTTTGGGGAGGAGACCAACACTCACACCATGTATATCATCGTATTTCTCCGTATACGGTCGTTTATGACCGTGCTTGTTTGACCTGAGTAGGTGTTTACTGTGACGTATATATCCAAGAACAGTATACTTACGATCGCACACATTGAACAAAAAATACAGTTTGAAGTATGAAAATTGTATAAGAAAAAAGGTGAGATTTTTCTTGACTACAACAGAAATCTCCATCTATTATTTATATCAAGAGAAACAGCGTTCGAAAGAGGAGATGAAGTTGCGTCGATTCTTATATTTCCAATCTTCCTGGAAAGATTTACTAAAGTCTTCAGTCATGTTTTTCAAATGACAAACTTTTTTTTGTATGTTTTGATAAAAAAACCATTTGGTGTTCTCCCTGAAATAGTTATTTTTTTTTTGAAAAACATGACTGAAGACCTTAGTAAATCTTTCCAGCAAGATCGGAAATATAAGGATCGACACAACTTCATCACCTCTTTCGAATCCTGAAAAGCACAGGTCCCTATCTTGTTTCTATCAAAAGTTATTCCAAAAACATTTACTCTTCTTGTGTTTTAAAATAAATAATAGATGGACATTTATATTCTAGTCAAAAACAATTTTACCTTTTTCCTAATATAATTTTTATACTTCAAATTGTATTTATTGTTCAATGTAAATATACTGCAAGATGCGGCTCGTTTAGGACTTTCTTCCTATATAAAAGAAGTTAAAAAATAAACGAGGTTTAGTCGTAAAGACAATAAAAAAATAAACGGGAGGAAATCAATCAAGGTGTGGTGTATATACCTTTACTTTGAAATGGACAACAGTTGCAATGACAAACTGGAGGAGTAGCTTTACCGTCACTCTCGGTAATGATGTTTATTGAGTTACCTTATATAATCGAGAATGTCGTTACTTCAGAATATAATACATGCTTATATGGGAGATAGCAAGAGGTGATATAAATATCGGCACAGGGCTTACATAGTGAATTTGTTTCTTTGTTGTGTAATCATTAAAGGACGGGTTTGGATAAATCCATTTTTTGCTCATGGAATTTTTTGAAAAGAATGACACATTGTGAATGATCATTAAACTTCAAGTGAAATTATGTACTTTTTTTCTGCCTAAAAAGAAGTTTAACATTTTTCCTATTGTTTTGTCAGGCGTTGGGAGAAACTCAGGATCATCGAATTTTTTTTCTCATATTTAATTCAATGAAGCGTCATTAGATGCGAAATTCGATGCTGATTCCAAATTCCGAATTAAGATTAAAAAATGGAATTTTGATAGAGAAAAATCCTATTTAGTATAGGATGCTGGTAGAGACCTTTTTTTCAGTAAGCGTCCTCGGGCGACGAAAAATTCTTTTACGATGCCACTGCACTGCGATGTTTGTTTATAAGACATACCACTGTCGCACCACCATCGGCACGGTGATAATGGTAGAGACAGCGTCGCAATGGACATTTTTGTGTATGTATGTGTAGTACTTCTTTTTCTGCTTTATTTTCTCTATACACAGAATACATTATATTCTTCTACTTCTCTGTTTTCAATAAAATATTTTTTAATTAAAATTCAATGGGTATAGACATTAGAAATAGTTCTCTATTAAGTAGAAATGTGTGCAACTATTCAGTAATGAAGTATGAAGACTATTGAGTTTTATTCTTATAGGTATACAGAATAAATATAAAATCTATTTGTTTTTGTTTTCGTTCTCTCAAATGTAAAGACAAACAATAGAATTCGATACCTTTTCTTTATATAGAAATAATATATTGATGACAGTTTTCCAATTTCTTATTTTTTTTTTCTTTCTCGATCTATGGAATTAAAGAAGCCATTTGTTAACATGTGATCAGCGAATGATCAAAGAGTATAAGAATATATTTTTCTTGATAAGCAGTATAAAAATTGAATTATTCATTGTTTAGAATGAGTCGAGTTCCTAAGCACAATTTGAAATCCACCCAACATAATGTTCAAAAACGTCAATTTTCTAACGTGAATGTGAAAAGAATCTCTCATGATTATCAACAACGTAGGAGACCAATCACACATAGGGTAAATATTCATTTGCTGCGATTATCTTCACATATTATTTGATCTTCAATGTTTATTCCTGTTAGAATAAAATCATTCAGTCATCAAGCATTGCTATACCAACAAACAATAAACCTTCCAATTCTCAAGAGAAATTCTCTTATCCGGTTCGACCACTTTCTTTCACTTTTTATAATATGTTAATTTATATAATAGATCCGATCGGAATTGAATGATAAATATCGAATAAATCAGTCAGAAATCGTTTCAACGAACAAAAATGATTCAATCAGTTCTCTTCAAAACACTAGTTATCAATCAGTTAACAATCAACTGGACTTTTCTTTGCTTAAATCTGGAGATATTCTCCATGAACACTCTTCTCGATTACACACTCACATTCATACAACTTTTCAATCACCGGTTAGTATTATTTTTAGAAAAAAACAAATCCATTCCCAATTTTCAAATCAATCTTTATTCAGTTCAATAAATTAGTTTTAGTTTTTATTTTGTTCTGTTTTGTACTTAAATAGATTTTGTCAATTGTTGATGATGATCGTTGCGGAGTTCGATCCAATCAACATTGGAAAAATGTAAAAAGTAATTGGACAATAGCACTATCTGATGTTCAACGCTGTTCGTAATCACATGTAAACACCAAAAACAAAAGGAATTTTTATTAGTTCATTGATTGGATAAAGGAAACTCCTTTATTTAACATTACTTAACAGATTAATATAAAGGATTTTATAAAAGTAGATTTGTTTAACGCCTTCGTATATACAGAAAATTATCCCCTACACATATTTAGAAAATATCAACCATTTGGAATTTTATTCAAATAGTTGATGCTTCTAGAGGAAGAGTTAGGGAATTGCTCTTCTTTATCATAAACGAAGTACACTCTCATTGGAACTAGTCTTTATTCTTTGGAAAAAAATTCTATTGACGGTTTTTCCACTTCTCACTATTCAAATTCGAACATCGAGTCACACCACCATACTATATTCAAGAACAGAAGACGCATTAAAGCTCATCAATATTAGCTACTTTTTTATTTTTCAACGCTTTTCATGCTGTAGATGAACGGTACCTCGCTGGACCGAAGGATTTCAATGCACAAACCTTCTAACGAATGGAAGACAAAAAAGAAAAGAAGAAGAGCGTGAGCTTTATTTCTTTTATTGGACATATCATTTAAATATTATTTGAAGTTTTGCTAGGTTCTGTTGCTACTCATGCCCTTGTTGTCTTCTTTGTATATTTGCTACCATTCTTCTTGGAGGAGCTATTGCTGCAATTATTATTTCATTTTTATTCAAATCCAACACTAACACTACATCAATAACAATCGTAACTTCAACAACATCAGCAACCTCAACATCAGGAACAACATCGACATCAGCGACAACATCGACATCAGCAACTACATCGACATCAGCAACTACATCAACATCAGTGACAACATCGACATCAGCAACAACATCAACAACGACAACAACAGTATCTATTTCATCAAGTAACACATTATCTGCTCGTGTCTTGTCTATAAGAAAACTATCATTGTTGAGCACTGTTTAGCTTAGGAAATAGTACGAACTAGATGAAATGGATTATCTTTCATCTGTATAAAGCTTTATTTTTGAAAAACTATGAAATGTTCGAAACAAAAAGTTTTTTTTCACTTTTCTAGCTTTATCCAGATTGGTCAGTAACAATGACACGGTTGTGGGAATATGGAATACAACTGCCGGAGGTAATAGTAGTCCATCCACAACTGGTGGTAATGTTGGCAATTACTGGACTGGTGAAGTACCAACAAATGTATTCGATAACAACACGAATACGAAGTATACCAGTTTTGGCTATTGTAATAGTACTGGTTCATCCTATCGTGCATGCGGTCAGAACACTGGTTTATATGTAACATCACAGCAAGGTGCATCATTGTTATTTGGCATACAATTTTGTACAGCTAATAATCAACCATCACGCGATCCAATGACAGTGACAGTTGAAGGAAGCAATAATACTGCTTCTACATTAACCCTTGGTTCAAGTTGGACTCTCATATACAACGGTTCGACTGGTCTTGATACTGATCCAGGTCGGAAAGTATGTGGATCAATATTATATATTTTAAGTAATTATATCGCATATGTGAGCTATCGAATCCTTATTACTTCGCAAAGAGCTTTTGATGAAGCTGTTCAATATTCAGCATTGAAACTGCTTGGCTAATTTCTATATATTGTAATGTATATACATTTAAAACAATAAAGAATGATATATCACTTAATCTTTATTACTACTGCGATCTTGCTTGTTATGACTTCTTATTAGGACTATAGTAGGCAACAAAAGTTTAAATCTTTTTATTCTTTTTTTCAGTTTTTCTTTCACATTAAGGAAACCCCCTCAGAAAAGTCGATTTTCGTCAAAAAGAAAGATTTTTGAGATACGCTTACAGATGTATCGGCCCAGGTGTCTAGGGTGTGGGTGTGTGGATGTGCCTTGGAAATTAATGTCAACAATCATACCCACACCCTCTCGCTCTAGTTGATTATTATTAGATGATTTGCAACATAAAACCACTAGCTAATTACTTTCTCCTTTTTATTTGAACGACTTTTTTTTGTTCGAAAAAATACATGACATAAGTAGTAGTATACTACTATCTTGTATGAAAAAAATATATTAATATTTACAATAAGGTGATAGACAAAAAAGAATTAAGTGAATGGTGATTGAAGTAGAGGAAATGGAGATTTAATCTCTTTCAAATGAATAACAATTGCACCATTGCTAGAATCCATTTGACTGATTACTTGCAGTCGTGTGGCTGGTAAAAGCAGAATTTCATTTTCTGTTTTGCAATATGAATGAGCACGAATAGACTTGCCAGTTTCACATTCGATACGAAATAATGTTTTTACACCGGTCTTGCCTAGAAATTTCTCTTGTTCAAGAAACTGACGTGATTCACTGCAAGAACTATACAAAGAGTTAAAGCAAAATCGACAGAGAACTTAACAATAATAGAACTAACCTGAATCCCCACCAGACGAACTCCTTGCCAATTGAATATTGAGTACTTAAATCACCTTTAACACCACTCCATACTGTTGCTTTCATTGGCGGAAGTTTCCACAGAGCCGTTAGAACAAGTTTTAGATAGCAGAGAAATGGAATGAGTTTATCTCGATTTGCTTCTCGTAGAGCAGTATTGATATGAATGTAGAATGATTGATCACTTGGTATCCATTCCATTGTGTACAATTGAATAGCAGCTGATTCATCTTGAGTAAGTCCATCAGCAACAGTAATAGATCTTTCTTTTGCAATCCATGCATTTCGTCTTACATTTGGAATCATATTCTCCAAATGTTTGATAGTATCTTCTAAGAATAAGAGAGGTATGTTTTTATATCCTTCGATTCTAAAAATAAAATGTAACGAATAGTATTTCTTATAAATGATGAATAGAAAATTACGATAAGAGCATATATTGATGTTCATTTCGAATATCAAGAAAACGTGAATATGATATCGAGATGTTTGATGTAGCATTAACAGGAGGAATAATCTTGTCTTCTAAAATGAAAAAGAGGTTTCCAGAATTATTCTCTGTATGTTTTATATTTCAGCTATACTTTAGTATTATTCCTATACCATTCATATTGTAAAAGATTCTCTACAAATATTTGAATCGTGAAAATAGATCGTTATAGAACAATGTGGGTGTGGATGTGAATGAAGAGAACACATCCACACCCTGGCGACTAACTTTTCTTCTTATAATCGTTTTAATTATTTTGAAGCTTGCACAAAAAAACATAAAGTCCACAAAAATTTGTCTTTTTAGTGAGATATTTCTAAGCAAACATAACTGTCTTCATTACTCACTTGGTTGATCATGAGAAAATCCTTCTGACATTTTTCCAGCATTTAAATGAGATTTCATCATTATGGATGAACATAATTTTTCAACTTCATTTAATTTATATTTAAATTCTTCTTGTTCAGCAAACTAAAAACAAGAAAATAAATAAGAAACATCATAATAATAAACAATTCTATCTCACCTGATTTTTTTCTAACCATGTCAATGTGTTTTCAAGAATATCGATCATTTTCTTTTCATCATAAATATTAATTTTATTTTTTAATTTATCATTATTAATTGTTGTTTTCATCTTGAAACAATATGATTCTAATGAATTTTTAGCTTCAATACGATTACATCGTATCTCATCTTCTTTTTTATATATTTCAGCATCAGAAATCATACGTTCAATTTCATCTTTAGATACACGTTCTTTTTTATTTGTAATTAGCATTCTTTTTTCTTTTCCAGAAGTTTTATCACTAACTGAAACATTTAAAATATTATTTGCATCGATATCAAATGTAACATCAATCTCTAATCCATCATTAGAATTTTGTGAAATGTCAGAGAATTCAAAACTATCAAGTAAATTGTTATCTTTTGTCATTGAACTTTCACCTTCAAATACTTTAATAGTGATTCCTAATTGACTCGTTGGAAATGATGTTAATGGAAATGTTTGCGTTTGTTTTGTTGGAATTGTTGTATTACGTTTAATTAATGTTGTCATAACACCATCAACTGTTTCAATACCCTTAAAAGAGAAAAAAAAAACCTAATAAAAGAATTCTTTATTTTTTTCAAATTTTACTTGCCAATGAAAATGCTGCAACATCGAGTAGTAATAAATCTTTAGTTTCTTCTGATTTATCACCAGTTAAATTAGCTGCTTGAACAGCAGCACCATAAGCAATAGTTTCATCTGGATTCATTAATTTATTTAATTTTTTTACCATTAAAAAAATCATGTAGAAGTTTTTGTACTCTTGGTATACGTGTTGAACCACCAACAAGAATAATTTCATCAATACTTGCTTTATTCATTCGAGTATTGATCGAAATAAATCAATATTAAGTTCTTCAAAACATTCATGAGTTATTTTCGAATAGAAATCAATACCTTCACGTAATAAATCAATTTCAATTAAAACATGACATGATGATGATAAAGTAATCTAGAGAAAGAAGAAAAACAGTGATTGAAGTTTTTCTTTACTCTGGTTCTATGATAAAATAAAATTTATTTTACTTTAGCACATTCACAAGCATTATGTAGTCGTTGAAAAGCACGTTTGTTATTTAATAAATTTTTATGATATTTACGTTGAAACTCTTGAATAAAATATTCAACCATTCGATTAACAAAATCTTCTCCACCTAAATGTGTATTACCTTAAATAACAAATCAAAATAAAAATCTTTAAAAAAAAAGATCGAATTTCTTATTATGTACCAGCTATTGATTTAACATCAATGACATCTTCTTCAATTATTAAAATTGTTACATTAACATTACTACCACCCAAATCAAAAACTAATATATTTTTTTCATCCGAAGTTTTTTTAACTAAACGATAAGCAATAGCAGCTGCTGCTGGTTCATATAAAACACGTAATACATCAAGACCAGCAATAGTACTAGCATCTTTGATAGCTTGACGTTGTGAAGAATTAAAATAAGTTGGAATAGTAATAACAGCTTCGGAAACTTTTTTACCAAGATAAATTTCTGCCATGTTCTTCATTTTAGCTAATATCATTGACGATAGTTCTTCAGGTGTAAATAATTTTATTTGATTTTTATATTCAACTTGAATCTTTGGTTTATTCCTATCATTAATTACTTTAAATGGCCAATGTTTCATATCAGCTTGTACAGTTGCATCATTAAATTTATGACCAAGAAGTTGTTTAAAACCAAAAATTGTATTCTTTGAATTCATAGATATTTGATTTTTAGCTGCATCACCAATCAAACGTTCGTTATTGGTAAATGCAATAAATGATGGCGTTGTTCGATTGTCTTGTTCATTAGGAATGATTTCAGCATTGCCATTTTGAAATACAGCAACACATGAATATGCTGTACCAAAATCAATATCTATTGCTCTTCTATTGCTCATTTTAAATTACTGCAATGAGAATTATTGCAATTTTTTTTCCTTAATCTTGAAGACTTTATAAAGAGTAGATGTAAACTATTAATTGAATCAATGTAATGAAAAGCTTATTTGAAATAAAAATCGAACAACTTTCATATTACTGAAGAACTATAGTCATCTTTTATTTATCTTACAATTTAAAGTGTTGTTGACTAAAAGTAAAACAAATACTATTTGTTTTTATATACGATGAATTGAATGAGGAGGTTGTTAAAAAAAAAGTTTATGTAAAACAAAGTATGCATAAGAGTGAACAAGATGAGATATATATAGAACAACATAATCTCTCCTGAATTACAATGGGAAGCACGACGGATGTGTTTCACGCGTAAATGAGAGTCCTACCAATGTTGATCATATTATGCTTGAGGACTGCATACACTAAGATACTCCGTCTGGATATCACGATGGATATGGATGCAGATTGAATTATAGGTTTCATCCACACCCACACCCTGCTTTGTATATGCGCATTTATAAACCATTTCATATATAGGTCCAAATAAACAGAATTCTGAATCACTATCAGAATTTTGTATGATCCTACATACTTATCCTTGCAACTAACGCGAGGGAAGGTCCTCCCAAGTGTGACGCGCCGTTTTGAATCGGATCTATACCAGTTAGTAAAGCTCAATGAGACTATACGAAGCCTAAAATGGTTCGTCCGCGTATGCTGTCCTTCTCGAGTTACGTCCGTTTCTATCTAATATTCGACCTATAGGAAGGTATATATGGGAAAATCGAATTATGAGATTTTGATCTGAAATTTTGCCCATAGATAGATCTTGATCCTTAGAATATTCTAAAATTTCAGCCCAAAATAATGCTTTTCTCTTGAGATATCGAATGTTGAACACATTCGCTTTTCTGACCTTCTCTTGCAACACATGATCGTGTTTTGGATACCCAATATCTGTAGAAGAAAACATTCCCTTGACCTGAAATTTTTAGGACATTCTAAGAACCAGGAGACTCAAGGGGGAAAAAGCTGATTCTGGAGGTCGGAATCAGTTGGAATCGGTCGGAATCAATGGAATCACTCGGAATCAATCAGAATCGTTTGGAATCACATAGAATCTTACGGAACCTGGACAGAGGTTATGATATTCATACAGACTCTGGAATCAATAGAATCACATAGAATCAATAGAATCAGTGGAATCACAGAATCAACTTTTTCCCCCTTGCGAAAAATCTACTCATGATCGCATGGAGAGTCCCAAATAGCCAAAAAATGTGATGAGATGATTTCCAAGCAGTCCCTTACATCAACGCACATTATTTAAAACAGATGTTACATCCTTCTTTCGTGTTTTTTTTTCTTTCAGATAAAAACGAATGTATAGTAAGAATGCAATATATGTTAACATTATGAAAATTATCAATAATATCTCGTTTATCAATCGAACGTTGGTTTATTCGTCAATATTGTTTTCATTCTACTATTTATATTAAATGTATTTTATGTATTGTAATAAGATACTTAGTTATTGTAATTGTAGATGTTCAATATTATATATAGTCAGGAAAATCATTTGAGAATGAATATCATTTAATTATGAAACATATTGATATAACAATATTAGATGAAGATAATCTGGAAAAAATTTTAGGTTTATCAAAAAATATTATTTTAAATAAATTTATTATTAAAAGTGAATATTTATGTTATTATGAAGATTTAAAAACAAATATTTCATCAAATTTAATTGTTCTTGTCAAATCAGCATTTGAAAATTGAAAAGCAAGACAAACTATTCGTATTACATGAATAAACAAACTTAGATAAATATAACATTAAATTAGCATTTGTTTTAAGTTTTTTTTTATTAATATATATATATATATATATATATATTTTAAATTTTAATATAAATAAAATTAATATACGGAAAAAAATGTTTTGTAATCGACATATTTTTGTATTCTAATTTTAAGAAATATGAGAGATATAATAGCATTAAATGTTCTTCAGAAAGGTTTTTTCATACATTCAAAAATACAAAATAAAAAAAAAATAAATAAAATTTGTAAAGAAAAAAAGGAGATAGACTTAGTCATTTTAAACAACATTATAGATGTCGATTATGATTGAAATAAATTTTTGATTATTGTCATTGTACATTTGTTATTTTAGTTTTTTTTTGTCATAAAAAAAAATAAAAACGAATATGTAAGATGAAATAAATCTGTATGATGTTCTCATTATTAAACATAAAAGAATTATTTTTCAGTAGGAACAACGCACGTAACAAATATTCTTTTCTGACTATCTCTTACTTATTTAGTTAGAACCTTTATTTTGATAGAATAAATATATTTTTAAATAATTATTTATTTGATAAAATTGCTCACGTAGTTGCAAACATATATTGATGGAAAAAGTTCTGCGAACTTTTTTTTTCATACGTTATTTGATCGATCAAAACTAAATAAGAAAATTTGCCAAAATGTCTTCCACGGTCTGCAACGGCCAGGGAGGGGGGCCGTTGCTAAGGCGTCTGTCACGGTCTGTGACATTTTCATGGTTACCTCTGTCATGGTCTGCGGGAGGGAGCGGGGTGAAGATCCAAATGTTTACTCCTATACTTCAACATTCCTTTTAGTTCATGCTTCACAAAATGTTGTTACGTTCGAATAATAGGATTTCTTTGACAAAAAAGATCAAGCTTAAAAATTTTCGTTTACCAGGCAACGGTAAAAGATTGATACTGGTTACACTCCTTCTTTATCATCAACATCACAAGATAATTGATGTTAAGAATACAAAACAACCCTTCTGAACGCCTTTATTCCAACAATTTCTTTCTCATTGACTATTTTGTGAAACACGATCTAAAAGGAGTGTTGAAGTATTTAGAAGTAGAAATTTGAGTTCATTCCCTCCCCCCACAGACGTGACAAACATTCTCTTAGCAAGGACCCCCTCCATTACAGACCGTGATAGATATCTTAGCAACCATACGTCACAGACGTCCTTAGCAATGCCGTCCTTCGTCACAGACAGTGATAGACACCTTAGCAAGGCCCTCTTCCTTGTCACAGATCACGATAGACACTCTTAGCAGCACTTTCTCTGCGTCACAGACCGTAAGAGACACCATAATTATTGTCTTATTTCCAATGTAAGTGAGCAGATCGATCATATTTCACATTTTAAACCCAAAGGAATTAACCTAACAGCTTTTTCCTAAAATATATTTTCATATTAATTATTTTTAGGCAAAGATAAACGCAATCGAAATGTTGAACAAGAAGCTAAAAAATATGAAGATATTATTCAAATTGATAATATTGATCTTTATTATCATAATTCATGTAATTTAATTCTATATTGTTATTTAAATGGAAAAGTTCTAAAATACTCTATTATGACAATCTATTATATAAATATAGGTGTGAAGTTGACTGATAGAGTAGAATTTAAGTATCAGGAATACGGATATCAATTGAGCAGAGATATGAAATACTTCTGACATTAAACAGTGAATATCTGAAGAGAGTTGCTCATGTATTCCTTTTTTTACTGGACTTTCTTGTTGAATTTTTGAATATTCTAATGGTTAGATCTGTCATCCTAAACATATTGATCATGTCAAAAGTATTTTAATTCTTTTTTATTATTTTATTTTAAGAAAAATAATAGACATACATTGGAAATTATGAATATGAGTTGGGTACGAGTATAAAAAAAGCTGTTTGCTTGATCTCTGTGAGATTAAAATTTGAAATGTCATCAAGGCGGTTACGTCGTAAATTAAGAATCTACAAACGTCTTCATAACGGTCTGTGATAGAGTAGGAGATATTATTAAGGTATCTGTCACGTCTATGGGTCTAAATTTCTACTTCTATAGTTCAACACTTCTTTTCGATTATTCTATATGTAGAATATAGGAAAATCAAAGAATTAGAGTAAAATTGTTTTGATTATCTCGAGAAAACTTTTAGAAAGTTTTTTTTTTAGAAAACTTTATGTTATAAAGAATAAACAAAAGTTAATCGAAATATGATGTGTGAAGAATGTTCATTGAACATTTTTAAATTAATGAATTTATTGAAAAGACAAAAACACCTGTGATAGGATAGGATATATTCAGCTAACTTTGCTCTTGGAGTAAAATTCTGTAACAATTTTCTCTCATTTTATTTTTTTTCCGATAAATATCCAACCCAAGCACGTACAGAATCGCAAGACATCTTAAACTAGAGAAAAAGATCTTGTGTACATTTTGTGATATGTTCCGATCTCATATCATTTATCGTTTTCAAGGTATAACTAGCAAATTAAGTGCTAGATTTAAAAAATTAATTTTTTTGAGAATACAAAAGCAACACTCCATTTGCTAGTTATACCTTCGGCACAACAAATGATATAACTCTAGGAAATATTACAAAATGTGCACAAGACTTTTCTCTCTAGTTTAACCCATTCGCCACGATGTCGCCCACCGGTGGGCTACGCTTATACACAGTTGAATATCTCCGCTTTAGTTTATTGATATGACATCGTTTCTTTTGTCAAATATCGACAAATGTTCAGTGTTTTTATTCATAAGAGAAAAATTGATAAATGCTGAATTAAGACGTGCTAAGTAGCTCCAACAAACAATTTGACATCGTACGATTCCCGAAAAAGTACACGTGTCGCACATTTTGGGTGTGGGTGTGGGTGTGGGTGTAGTTGAAGATAACACTTACAACCATGCCCCACACCCACACCCACACCCACACCCACACCCACTCGTACACCCACACCCACACCCACTCGTACACCCACACCCACACGCACACCCACCCACACCCATACGCACACCCACCCCCACCCACACCCACACCCCCCCACACCCACACCCTAACTTCTTTATTGTACATGCGAGAAGTCTGGATATCTTACTATAGATACTACTCCCTGATGTGATCTTTGTTTATAGCGGACGGTTCTTTCCCTTATGTTCCATTTTTTTTGGGAAAAAACCTACAGAAAATGCTAATTTTTGAAGTTTTTTGGGGTGAAATATCTCTATGAAGTTCAAGTAGATTTTTAAATTTTATTAGTGCTCTAGAAATGCCTAACTGTTCTCTATCTAACGCTGAAATCCCAGGTCTGTAGCTTGTTCCTGAGCAAAATGGCAAAGCCATCGTTGGGACGTACTTTCCCACTTTCTCTAACTTTGCACCTTTCTTCAGGTACCATCATGAGAATTCCAAAACCTATTCTATAGTGGGTCTTCATCAGTATATCTAGCTCTACCATTTTTGAAATTTCGTTTTTGTCCAATGCAGCTTGGCTGAGATTAGCGATCTTAAAGCTTTGTATGCTATTTAAAAGAGCTATAATAGTCACTTCCTCACGAGGATAACGGGATTCTGTCTATCTCGGATATAGTTGCGATTCACAGGATCTAAAGGATACAGTGGTGATATAGACGCTACAGAGGATATGATTACAATGCAGAAGTTATATGTAGAACTAAGAAAATACCATTTGATTGAGTGATGAAAATACAAAATCTCACGATAGAGATCACGAGATTAATGACGGGTCACTTTTGCTGCACACTAGGGGTGGACCATTTCTTTTAACGGGACTTAATTAAAAAACTTAATTAAGTGAATCACTTAACACTTAATATTAAAATTAAGTTTTCCACTAAACCACTTAGTTCATTAATATTAAGAGAGGGTCCGCGAGAGGACCACCCTTGATCGCCGGGGAAAAAAATTTTTTTTTCGATTTTATTTTCTTAAATGATAGGTCCAGGTAACCTAT
>CAJNOL010001806.1:0-53766 GCA_905250125.1 Rotaria sordida
TTTCAAATGGAGTTTCATCAATAGCACATAACTTTAATGAAAAAAAAAAAAAACAAATGTTCTTTTTGTTTGTAAAGATTAAAACTAAATATATATATATATATACATACCATTTGAGGTTTAACACCCATTAATAAAACAAATATAATCAATGTTCCCGATGCAAGTAAACTTATATCAGTTGTTGCATAACCTATTAAGACATATATCATTTTTTTTTGTGAAACATAATTTGAAAGGAGTGTTGAAACGTATAAGGTAGCAATTTGCACCCACTCCCTCCCTCACAGACTATGACAGACATCTTACAAGGAAACTACCACAACTAACATCCACCGTTGAGTTCATATTGGACGTACAGGCAGGTCTCATTGAGACTAGCAAAAGCCGAAAATAGTTTATTCCCGTAGGCCCTTTGCCACAGAATTATGACCAATTTACTGGATTTTCGGACTCATTTGTAGGTGCTTCCCGAAGTATCAAATCTCTGTCGAAAAATCAGTGAACCGATCATAACTCGACGCTAAAAGCCCATGGGAACGAGCCTTTTACTAGTCTCACTGAGGCCTACTTGTAGGTCCAATATAAGCTCAAACAGTAAGTATCATTTGAGGTAGTTTTTTCGTTAGCAATGACATCATCACAGATCACGATAGACTTTATTAATACACGACCAAAGATTGTATATGAATAACGTCTCGTTATAATATATGAACTACTTCCTTATTGCATATCTGCAGGATGAAGTAAAAAGAGGGTGAAGAAAAGTAAACAGAATAAAACAATCTCCCTGTGATTAGCAACAATAGCTACATTATGTTTCATATTTTAATCTTGCAGTGGTTGTGCTAACAACTTTTTTGTTTTTATATTATAAATTAAATCTATTTACCTGCAAAACGAGTATTAGCTATTTCAAGCATAAATATCATAAATCGTGTTCCTCCTTTATATTGAATTAAATTTTTATTATGATAATCAAGTATTAATGCAACGACAACACCCACTAAAATTTAATTAAAAAATAAATTTTCTTTAATATAATAATAACTTACATATTTGTAATAAAATTGTAATAGTAACATAAAGTCGTGTTTGAATTGATGGAAAAATAACAGCAGATAAACGATGATTATTTAATAAAATATAATCAAAAAATATTTTATAACGCCAACTAAAATTATTTTTATTACTTCAAGAGAAAAAAAAAAGAATTTTTTTTTCAACTTACGGTACAATTGTTTTACATAAAACAACAACACCACGAATTATAGCTGGAAATAATGAAGTACCTGACATAACAATAATAATAATAAAAATATTCATAAAAATATCATTAACAAATAAACCAATACCATTTGTCCTTAAGAAAAGATATAAATTTTATATTTATTATTGTCTTTTAAATCTTTTCTTACCAAGGTGATAAACCATTTTGATTGAAACCAGTTATTGTAATAACAATTGCTACATAAAATGGATTCATAGTTACATTTGATTGTAATAAATCTTTTGATTCATAATGATATTTAAGCCAAATACCCATAGCAATAAATGATGTTAAATAAATAACAAAACATGTTGATAAAATAAGTACAATCATTAAAATATAAGCTGTAACACGAAGATTATGTGGACTTGGTAATAAACGAATACGTTCATGTAAATCTGAATCAATACTTTGATTAGGAACAAATCTTTGTATTGGTAATATATCATTATCATTTGTTCTTGTTCTTGATTCTTCAGAACTTATTATTTCATTTTTAACTCGATAAAGTTTTATAAATATAGCTGGAATTGTACTAACAGTTATACCTAAATATATTGTTCATCTATATACATGGTCTGTCATAAATATCTTTACGATAAAAAATATTCAATAATTTCATATCGATTCAATGGATCGCATTTGTTTTTTTTCTCCAGTGATGGCGAAGACTAGAGAATTTTTTTCATAAGAAAACTATCAATAGATGTTTCTTTTAGCTATCATTTTTCAATAAAATACAAAAAATGTGAGTCCATCAGTTCTATTCAAAAAATCGCTCCTGCTCAGTTCAGATGATCAGACTTAGCTGAATTGAATATGTTTTATAGAGAGAAGAGTTTAATGAATATTGGCAAAAGTCGTTGTAAAATATCTTGAACCATCGATTTTTAATGAATTTTTTCTAAAAATCCTAAAATAATAGTCCTTGCAGCAAGTGAGTGTATTGAGGTCTCAAGTACGACTTGATAAATCAAGCTGAAACTTTTTGTGAATGTGCATACTGTGGAGTTGTACACATAATATAACTTTCAGATTGAACTATTGAATTCTGGATATTTCAGTGGGCTCACTTAAATCATGGTTTCAAGTAAATCTGGTGCTTCATATCTCGTGGCCAGGAAGAGATGAATGTTTGAAATTTTTACTGTAAATAGAACCATAGGATATCTATCTTTGCTTAAAGTTGCAGCTTCATTTGTCAAGACGTTCTTGAGTCATCAATATACTTATTTTCTGTGAAGACTGGTATTTTAGAGTTGTTAGAAAAAATTCATTGAAAATCGACGGTTCAAGATATTTTAAAATGACTTTTGCCAATATTAGTAAAACGTTTCCCTCTATTAAATATATCCAATTCATCTGAGTCTGCTGATCTCAATTGAGCAGGAACGATTTTTACTAAAACTAACGGGCTCACTTTTTTTTTGTATTTTATTGAAAAATGATACCTCAAAGAAGCATCTATTGACAGTTTTCCTATGAAAAAATTCTCAGGTCTCCTCTATCAGTGGAGAAAAAAAAAGTTTTTTTAAATATAATTTACCAGATATCCATGTATAAAATAGTAAAATACTTTGAGATGATCGACTAAGTGACGCAAAATCATATGTTTGTAATCCACATGTAAATACACATGTTGCACTAAGAAACCAACAATCAATATAAGGAACTTTATATTTTTCAATACTCCATACAATAACACCACATATAAGTGTATTACAAAAGAAAACTAATAAATGTAAATAAAAATAATGTCTCATACGCCAATGATAGTTATGCCAAAGTCTACGAAATCTTATACGCCATTCACTTAATGGTACAGTAACATTAGCAGTTGCATTAACGATATCAATTTCTGCTTTAATAACATCTTCTTCTAGATTAGATAAACTAATAGATGAAGAACGACGTGAAAAATTATAGTTGTCCATCATTTTCGAATTATTTAGTTTCTATTCATATAATCACGGTTGATTTCAACATAAAAATACGAACTGTATATTTCGTTCTGTTATTTTTTTTCTTATATGCATGATCTTTCATTTTCTCTTTTTATAGTCTATACAAATCATGACAAATTCTTTATCTTTTTTTTTATTTCCATACATACTTTTCAATGACGTCTTTTTTCATCTTTATTTCAATATAAAGTACAAATAAACATGTCTTCTTACTTATTCCAGGCTTTGTTGACACTGAAAAACAAACTAACACCAATCATTAATAAATGATAAGTGTCACATTATGTTTTTACTTAATCTAGTCACGCTTTCTCTTGTTGATATGACACGAGTTAAGTCATAAACCAACATATAAAAATGTATGTGTTATTTCAATATATGACCGCTTATATAATTATTTTTTGTCCTTGATGTCTTTATAGGTAGAACCATGATAGTTACAATATGTTTTATGAAAAACGAAATAGACAGTCGATATTCTCTTCGCTGAAATTCAGTGATTTACATTTCGGCTATGTCACTGTCGGCAATTTGATTATCGATCATGCTTGCTTTGGACAATCTTCATTTCGATGACCGAAGCTATCGGCGATATTATGATGATGATACCTTCACTATATATAGATGATAAATATTCAGAAAGAGTGAATATAATATAAGGAACGGTCTTCGTAACGAAACTTACGAATATGGACGATCGAAAGGTATTAGGCGATCATTCGTGTCGATAATATTGATTTCGGCGCGAGTTTCGACGATGAAGTACACAAGCATAGGCGGAAAACTTTTGTTGTAGTAAGAGAAAAATCATAAAAATGATTTAATTAATTTAATAATTGTTGATCTTCTATAAGACAACAATAAGATCAGACATAACTAAAGTGGTGGAAAAAAGTTTTATAACAACGGATTTTTGGTTTTTTTTATAATGTTGAGCACCTGACCCAAATTAAGATGGTGGTTTTAATAGCCAATGGAATTTTCTATCGAATGCATTCTATACCAAGATTTCAGAGATGAACCATGATAGAAAGGGTTCTAAAAGCCTGATACAATAGTTTTCAGGTCCCAGAAAACTTTACCGGAGCTACTTTTTTACAGTGCCATTTTAAGTAACACAAAATTCTAAACAAAATGAGGGATTGTCGCAATTTCTACAACCTTCCTTTAAAGACTTAAAAGCGTCACAGAAACTGTAAAAAAACGAATTTTATCAAAAAATCGTCTTTTCTCGGTTTTTGTGATACTTTTAAGTTTTTAAAGGGAGGTCGCAGAAATTGCGATGATCTCTCATTCTGATCAGACCTTTGTGCTCTTTTAACTGGCATTGTATAAAAACAACTCCAACAAAGTCCTCAGGGATCTGAAAACTACTGTGTCCGATTTTTTACAAACCTTGCCATCATAGTTCATCTATGAAATCTTTGTATAGAATGCATTCAATAGAAAATTCCATTGGCTATTAAAATCACTATCTGGATTTGAACTAGGTGCTTAATATTATAGAAAAATACCACAAATACATTGTTGTGTTAAACTTTTTTTTCACCACCTTAGTTTTATAAATTAATCAATGGATCAAAATAAAGTAGCTGATGATTCTTCAAAAAAAAAAAAAAAACTTCTTCGAACACAAAAATATTATTGTAAGTAAAAAGAATTTTTCATTATCAAAAGGTGTATCGTTATTTGAATATAACCATGACATTTTACATTACATTTATTATTCATTATTGATTTCGTTGTAAACTATTCATACTAAATAATTACTTTGGCAAATATATTTGATACAAATATAATGGGCATCATTATTTACATGTTAGATATTCTTATTTCACAGAATTCAATTCGATCTGTATATTAAAGAAAATTACCATTTCGTACTGCTCGTGTATACAAGATCATATTTTAAATTATTTTCTCCTTTTTTCCAAGTTTCTAGATTTATATATTTTCAAAAAAAAAAAAATAACCGTGCGGGCAACGAAAGAATACAAATAGCAACAATATTGAAAAAAAAAGAATCGTTGAAAAGCTTAGAGGGCAGGTTAGAATTATAAAAAAAAAATATCACTCATAAGTATTCAATAGCACCAATATATTTTTTTTTCACTAAATTCAAACATTTTCTTCTGATTGTGTAAATAAAGGTAATGGATTACATTGTAGTTGTTGCTCGGTTAATGCTCGTGATTCATGTAAATATACAGCAAAAGGAACACCCTATAAAAAAAAGAATACAATTATTAAAAAAAACACAGATTACTTTTTTTTTTCTAAATGAAAAACAATGATGAGTAAAAGAAAACAAAAACCAAATATCGATCTCAAACAACAAATTTCATATTCTGTTATCACCGTTAATTTTGTTGTTCAAATGACTCGACAGCGTCTGACAATGATGGATGTGTTTTCATAAATCTTTTGAATGTTAATGGAATATTATCATGAACGTAAACAACAAAATGTATTCCCTGGAAATAAGATGAGGTGTACCTAATTAAACGCGATCGATGAACTTACTTGTTGTGCTGCTGCCCGAACAAAACCTCTATTAGCTGTCATTGTTACTGCACGTAAATGATCTCCGGTACCGAAAATTATTTTTGTTCTAGAAAATACAATAACAAGTTATGTTAGATAGAATTTCATTATACTAATCAAACCTAGGTTTTATTTTAACACTTGCTTGTAAAACAGCCGATCTTTCTGATAGACAATCAGGAACAATAGTAAGCTAAATATAAATGATAATAATAAATTATATATTACAAATAGAGATATGCAGGATTAAACTTTTATTAGTATCGAATCTAGTTTACGAGGAGCGGTTTTCAAGTGATAAATCACTTTCGAGTCAGAATAATATAGATTCTAATGAGCTTTGAATATCCTGAAAAGATTTATTGCTATTAGCTTAGTGCTGGCGAGATACTGAATTCTTTCGAGTTCTTTTAATACAATACTGTGGTCTTTCTCAGAATGTTCATTTCTTTTTTTGTCATGGCTCCTGAATTTCGCTTTAATTGATATGATTAATAATATACTTCGACAAAAAAAAAAATCATAGAAAATTTAACTACAATTTTCAGTTTCGATTCAAACAACTTTTTTTTCTCGTGATTCAGATCTCACAAGGTAGCATATTCAACTATCGGACGTTGTTTGATTTCATATAATGACCATAAGTAGGTTCTTGTGAGACTAAGAAAAGCTTACAAAGATTCAGACTCATGGCCAACTGATGCAGAGTTATATCCGTTTTAATGAAATTTTTACTAAGAACAAGGTATTTCCGAAAAGCTCGAAACAAAGATTTTCGAGCTGAAATTTTGTCTAGAAGCAGATCTAATAGTTATTATATAGTTTAGAAAAATTCAAGGAAAAGTTCGTTTTCTTTGAAATTTTCTAGGCTATATAATGACTATTATATCTACCTATAAACAAAATTTCAGTTCGAAAATCTTCGTTTTGAGTTTTTCGGAAATACCTTGCTCTAAGTAAAAATTTCATGAAAATAGACATAATTCTGCATTAGTTGGCCATCAATCCGAATCCTTTAAATTATAATCTAAACTAAAACTGATCCTGCACATCTTTTATTACAAAAAGTTCATATACTCGTTTAAATAGTTCCTCTGCTCGTTTTTTTTCATTAGGTCCACCAACTGTATTAATAATTGAATTAAATTCTTCAAATGCTGTTTGACATATAAATAATTCTTTTCCTATTCATAAAACACCAAAGCAAAAAAAAATATATGAATTTAAAAGAAATAAGAAAATGAAAAAAAAAATCAATACCTTTCATATAATTTTCTAGTTTCGGTGCAAGACGTTCAGCTCGTTCTAATTCAGCTGGTACTTCAAGCCATTTACTTGGATATCGATATATATGACCACCATGTGTTAATTCCGAAACAAGACAAATTAATGTACTAACATCAAGATTTATTTTACTTGGTTCATGTGATAACATTAATTCTGTATCATTATTATTATTATTAACTTCATCATCATTATTATCATCATCATCATCATCATCATCATCAGTTTCACTTTCACTTTCTTCATCACTATCATTTGAACTAACATCATCAACGATTTGTAAACGTTTTTCAACGTCTTCATTTACTTCAACAATTGAACCCTAAAGCAAAATTGGTTTTTTATTTTTGTTTTCAAACTTAAATTATATATTCTATTTAATTCATAATTACTTTGACTATAATACCATGTTTTTTTAATAAATTAGCTAATGGTTCTGTAACACCTTGTACAAAATAAAAGACAATATCTGGTGTTTGATAATGTATTTCATTAGAACGTGCTGTATCAAGATATTGTCTCATTGATATAAGAATACTTCGTTGTCCATAATGACCATTGCCCTAATTATTTAATTAGAAGAAGAAAAAAACAATGTGTCTAAGACGAATTTTTTTTTTTAGAAGATTTTTTACTTTCCAAATAAGATGAAGTGCTTGTGCATTTCTAGCAATTACTTTCATCCATGCTCGACCTTCATTATAAACTAATTCACAAATAAGTAATTGAGAACGATTATCTTTAAATGGTACTAAAACCTATATTAATTAATTTTAATCATATGTTTGTTTGTTTTTTTTAAATATGAATAATAATATTAACTTACTCCATTAACATTTTCCGAACCAATTTCTTCAATTTGTTCAAGAACAGCTCGTAAATGAGTTAAATTTGAACTTTTTAAATGATTAACATTAACATCAGTTGTATCAGCGCGAAGCTAGAAATTAGATTTTTTTTTCAATATTTAATCCGGAGATAAAGATATATATAGAAATTTTGCTTATATAATTATGATGACTAAGATCTTTTTCTTTTTGTAATGTTCCTAATCTACACTTATCATATAGATATGCAAAGGTTGATCTTAACTACGAAGGTCAATGTTGTATATCAACTAGTTATTATTATTATTATTATTATTATTTAAACGATTCTTATTTGTAAATGTATGTAAAAAACAAAAAAGTAAAATTCTTGAAATTTTTTGATTTTTCATATATGTAATTAATTTCTATTCATTAAATATATATATTTATTTTTATATGATAAATAAAAATTAATTTAAAAAGAAAAGAATAAAATATAAAATACATACACGTTTTAGAAATCTATCTTCGGCACGAAATTTTCTTTCAAGTTTACCAATTCCAGGTATTTTATTATATATTCGACATTTTTCTATACATAATCGAACATCATTTAATAATGTATCTAATATAATAATAATATTTGCATCATCATTGTTAGTTGTTCTTAAATCTGTCATCTGAAAAAAACACAAGGTCAATAAGAAAAAAACAATTATCACAAGCAGAATAGAAAAATTTCGTTCTATACTGACAGAGCACGTTCTGTCAACGTGATTCAACAAATATATAGCTATATATTATGCAACTTTGTATTTTCGTATAAAACATACCAAAATGACCGTTTATATTATTCATGAAAATGATGTATGGTTACCTCCATTCCGAAAGGCATTTGAAAAGCTTCAATTACCTTTTATCGAATGGAATTTAAGTGGGACACATACTTATTCATTAAATAAACCGCCTGATGATGATGCAATTTATTTTAATCGTATTTCACCATCCTCACATACTCGTAATCATCGTTTTTCCTGTGAAATTACAGGTCAAGTTCTCGATTATCTTTCATTACATTCATGTCGAATTATTAATGATCAACGAGCTCTAACACTTGAATTATCTAAAGTAAAACAATATGTTGAATTAACAAAAAGTCATATTCGTGTACCACATACAGCATTTATTGCAAGTGCAACATCAATTAATCAACAAGAATCAAAAATAAAAGAAAATTTTATTGAAACATTAAAAAAAACTGCACGAGAAATTTTTTTTAATGAAACAACACAAATATGGACACCATTTATTAGTAAACATAATCGAGCAGGAAAAGGACTTGGTGTTCATTTATTTATTGATGATAAACAACTTGAAAAACAATTTGAAAATTCAATAAATAATAATATTGATGATGAATTTTCTGTTGATGGTATTTATCTTTTACAAGAATATATTAAATCACCACAACAAGTTATTAATCGTGCAGAATTTATTGGTTATAAATTAATGTATGTTATTGAAGTTGATACACGACAAGGTTTTCAATTATGTCCAAGTGATGCATGTCGAAAAACACTTGATGATAAATTAGTTAAACAAAGTACTGATGAAATCAAACATGGATTTAATGTACGATCAAATGATTCATTTACTGATAATGAAAAAAAAATTATTAAACAATTAGAAATTTTTTTACAAGAACGACAAATTGAAGTAGCTGGAATTGAATGGGTTGATGATGGAACAAATATTTATGTTTATGATGTTAATTGTAATACAAATTATAATGTTGCTGCTGAAACAAGATTTTTTGGGGATATGTATGGGACAATTAAATTAGGTGAATATTTTCAAAAACAATTACGAAAAGACTAATAAAAATAAAAATAAAAAATAAAAAAATAAAAACTAATAATTGATTCGAACTATGTTTATTTGTTGTTGACGTTCTTTTTATATTATCATCAAGTCTTGACAAGCGAATACACGCGCGCACACACGCACACAAAGACAAAGACAGCACGAGAAAAAAGAGAAAGAAAATGAATGAGCTTGCATCGAATATAGAGCATAAAAATCCGAATACAAAAAGAAAAAAAGAAAAAGAAAAAAAAAACAAAGAAATGAAGCAGAAGAACAACGAAGAATCGCACACACTCGTTGATTTTATATACAATTCTTTTTTTTTTTTTTTTGCTGTTAACAAAAAAAAAGAAAACATATGAAGTAATTTGAACGAACATACACACATACATAGGCGTATGGCACATACACCACTAGAAAAAGAAAAAAAAAAAAAGAACCAACAATAGACAAAAGATCTTCCACACACACGTAATTGTCATCAGACAAAAAGAAAATTAAAGACCAAAAAAAATTCAAGAATCAATTATGTTTAGTTGGGTGGAATGGTATAGCGAGGTTATAAACTCGTTTCTTTTTTTTTATTTTGCGAAGAAAAACAAATCATAACTCTACGAAAAAAAGAAAAAGTATACATTCAACACTGTGTATATATATATATATGTGTATGTGTGTGTCATTTAATAGTTAAGTGATTAGCTTTTAAGAACAAAAAGAAAAAAATTTTCGTTTTATATTCAACAAGTACATATAGGCTTTTTTTTGTGTTTTCATTCAATATACACATTCAGGGATATGAAGACAAAAAAAAAAGAAAAAGAAAAAGGAACGACCTGATTAGAGAAAATAAACAATAATAAAGGATGATATACACACATGCGTTCATTCAATCACTGTTATCAACGGCCGGATATTAACTTTTTAAAAAATATTTTAAGATGATAAACCAGTTGACGAACCATCTAAAATTAATAAAAAAAAAAAAATTATCTCATATATAAATTTTTTTAATAATAATAATTTCTACCATATGAATTTTGTATATTTGTTGTTGATGTTGTCATTTGTGTTAAATTTGTTTCACATCTTCTCATATCATATTGTGTTTGTTGTTGTGTACAATAAATATTCGATGTTGATGATGAACTATCCGATTGTTGTTGTTGAGGATAATAATGATTTGATAATACACCATTAACTTTCATTTTATAATTATTTGAATGATCAACATATGTTGACCATGAATCATGATGATGATGATAATTATGTATATCATTACTAATACCATTTGATAATGTTGTATTATTATTATCCATTGTTGATGAAGTTTGATATGGATGAGGAGGAGGAGGAGGTTTACCACCTAAAAAAATAAACAAAATAAGATCTTTATTTTATTCTTTTATTTCATTTAACTGTTTAAATAAGTGGGAGGATGTGTTGGTGAAATACTGTTTGGATATGTTAATCGTCCATAATTATTCGTTGATGTTGGTGGTTGTCGATGAAGAATTTGTGGAGTTTGTTGTTGTTGTTGTGATATATAATGACCAATAGGATGTCCAATTGTGGATGGTGGTTGCATGAGATTAACAGTTGTTAAAGAAGTTTTATATGAATAATTATTTAAATTTGAATAATTTTGTTGATCATTACCATTTTCTAATTTGACACGTTTATGTCTATGATCATCAGTTTTATTATCATATGAAAAATTATTTGTTGAAGGTGGTGGAGGAACAGTTGATTCAAGAGAATCAATTGGAATTTTTGTTGTTGCTGTTGTTGTTGTTGATGATGATGATAACATAGATAAATCTTTACCTGTAAAAACAAAAAAAAAAAAAACAATTTCGTATTTTTAAAAAATAACAATTTAAAACATACTGTTCGTTGTTGGATTAGTTGTCGTTGATGCATTATTATTATTATTATTATTAGTATTAGTATTATTATTGCTATTAACTACAATAGCATTCGATTGTCCAACAATTTCCACACTAAGTATTCCGAGTTCGATGAGGCGTACATTTCCTTGTATAGCAAGTAAATGTAACTGATCAGCTGCCTCTTTCGGAATATCAAAAGTAACTTTAACACTATTCCACGGCTGCACTTTTTTTAATGCAAATCTTCTTCGACCTAAATATGAATCATCAAAAAAAAAAAAGAAAAAATTTTTTTTACCAGTGTGAAGTATTTCCCTTAATCTATCTTTAATTTCATGCAATTTTATTTTTAATTGCGGATCAAGATAATCAGCTTTACATACAATTCGAATTTCAACAAATTCATGTGGTGCCATAGGTTTTTTAACATTGCTGATTGAAAGAAAAAAAACACATGACAATCAACAAATATGTAAACAACCAAAAAAAAAAAAAATGAATCAAATTCTAATATACCTTAGATTACCGGAAATAGAAAAAGCATCGATCTAGAATAATAAATATTAAATGTTTATGAGTTCTTTCATCACATTTAATTGTATTGGTAATTAACAAATAATGATTAGCATAGAAACGAATAAGAAGAAATTGATGATTGATTAAATGTTGATTGGTTCTTTTGAATAGCCACTGGCCAGAATGAAAAAGTATTCAATTTTAAACCAATTAATTTTCTGTATCGAATTCTCTATACTTGATTTTATAATGCGAAATTGTTTTTTTTTTTTGAATTTATAAAAATTTATCTATTCTATAAAAATTTATATTAAATATTAATAATAAATATTTAATTAGTAAGAAATATTTATTAATTATTTTTTTTTTCCTAAAAATTCATTATATTTTGTAGATGTCATTAGTAAATTTAAAAACATCTATTCATAGTGAGTCGTATGCATCTTGATAAAAAAGAAAAACGAGTTTTATTATTATCATATTATTACAAAGATTAAAAGACATTTCTTTCATGCAATTATTAGCATACTTACTTCTCATCAACGACATCTATAGGAGATTTTCAAGCTCATGACATATAATCAAAACCGAAAAAAGAAACATAATTATAATATGTTCATTAAGGACATTAATATAATCTTGTCATTCTGTCAAGTACAAACACTTCAGTGCAAATTATAATGAGCAATATGTTTTCAGTCTAAAACATATATTCACAGAAATTTTCTCGTTAATAAGAAATGTTTTATTCGATTGTAAATTAATTTTAAAGTTTTTTTTTAATCGAAGAAGAATCGACTAACAAAGTGTCAGTCATCTTTATTGCAAAAAAAAAGGCTTCAAAAATTGTAACGAATTCAAAACGATTTTTATTTGTTCATACATAAGCACATGAAACTCTTAAAACATTTGCCAATGTTGTTGATAAGTCTTTTTAAAGGTTTCGGATTTATTGCAATACTTGAAACATGTTTTTAAGCTTCATCTTATGCACGAAACTCTCATTAAGTTTTCTGTATTACATTAATTTTTTTTTCTTAATGTAGAGTCTCATCGTATACTACAATATATATTTTTATTAATGAAGTCTTTAAAGTTTTTTTTTTGTTTTTTTGTATCCTTGAAAAATGACTTTGAATATTTGATCAAACGATTTTTATTTACTTTTGAGTATAGAACAATAATTCATACGTTTGAATGTTTCTTTTATTTATTTTTAATTACTTTGTAAGTTTTGAAAAAGTTCTTGACTTATGTATCCTATGAGTTGAGACTTCTAATCTGATAAAAACCTGTCATAGGTGTCCTATTTTTTGCAAAATGATCCTTCTTTTTTTTGGGAAGAAGAAAAAATCTAAAATTCGATCTAATAATCTAAATTTAGGTTCCACTGATATGTTAAGTTAAAAATATCCATTTTATACATTTAAAAAAAAAACAAAACAAAACGTTGATTTGCTTGTTGAATAATTCTTTCCTTTTTTTTTTTTTCTTAAACTTATATTACATAAATGCATAAACAAACAGAAAAAAAAACACATAAAGAATGTTCTCATTTCTCATCCGTAATAAATATAGAGTACTCTTAAAATAAATTAATTATAATCAAAGAGTATAAAGAGACAAAAAAAAAAAAACAACCAGAAAAAAGAATAAGTTGCTTCATCTTTTTTTTTTTACAAAAAGAAAAAGCTTAAACGAACAAGAGAATAGACAAAAGAAAAAGGAAAGAATTCACTGAAAACAACCGACAGACATATACAGAATAATATCTACATAGATGAGTCAAGAAAAAAAAAATTTTTTTATTGTTGTTTTTTTTTCTTCTCTTCTGCGTGATAAATTATGAAGAGTTTCAATTATCTCTTCGTTGAAAAAGAAAAAATAAAAATAAAATTCATCCATGAATTTCAATAACGATCTATTTGTGATCTAAAATCAAAAACAAACAACAAAAGATTTTTAGTTTTTTATTTATCTTAATATTCTTACTTAGATTTCGATTTAACACGTTCATCAAAAAATGAAACTGTTTTATCACTATATGGTGAACCAGCACGAATAATATTTGAATGATGCGACTGTTGTTGTTGTTGTTGTTGTTGTTCTATACTAATCGATCGAGCATAATCAGATGCACTACTTAATAGACTTGATTTACGACCAGTAGAATCTCCATTTATATTACAAATATTATCATTATTATATTCAACACCAGGTACAGTACATGCATCTCTAAATGTATAGAAAAACAAAAACAGAATTTGATGTTGGTTCTATGGTAAAATTCAATGATGATCTTATTCAGATGATGTAGATCATACATGATCGATATTTATGCAAAAAAAAAACAAGAATCTATTGTCATTTATCTATCATAGAAAACTTTAAGTGATAAAATTTTTATTATGAAAATATTAATTGAAATATTGTTTTTAAATAAAACGAATACAAAAAAGCTTGAATATGTCATTTTGAAAAATATATTCATGAGTTTTTCTTTTTTTTTTTTAATTACAAACTTACTTAATTGAACCCGCTAATGCTTTAAGACTATCCATTGTTTTCGAAGATTTTTCACTGATTGTAATACTTTCAATATCAAAACTTTTACAATCACTAACTTCAGCTTGAACTTCAAGACTAAATTAATTGAAAAATACAAAAAAATCATTGTTTCATGAACAAATTTTCTTTTTTTTTTTAAATCATACCGATTTGATGGTGGTAAACTTTCACAAAGTGATATAGCACCTGTACCAGGTAATGCTTTTGTACTTTCATTACTACGATCATCAACAAGATGTGCAACACTATTTGATAAACTAGTTGAATCACCACCAATTGTTGGATGTGTCATTACACTTTGTGTATCTACAAAAAATATGTATATATATATATATATTTTTTTTTTTGTTTTTATTTTATTTATACCATTAAGAAAAGCTCTTGCAATAGCAACGTCACGTAAAGAAAATGGTAAAAAACTATCAATATTAGAATTATCACCATCCAAAATATTATTTCGTGTTCCAACACCACAACCACCTGTACGACATAATGATATTGGAATAACCTAAAATTTTCAATTTTTTTTGTTTCTTCTTCAAATTAAAAAAAAAACAACAGAAAATCTTCTTACCCCATAAACATAAGCAAGAAGAATAGGAACTCCAATTCCAACAGCAAGTGTAGCTATTATTGGTGAAGCTATTATACTTCCTGTAACACCTAATGTGACAAGGATATTTCTTTTTGTTTTACTATTTCTATTATTATTAAATTTTTTAAATATTCTTCTACCAGCCCATATTGGTACACCTATAACAACACCTGGTATAGCAACACCAGCTATTAATGCAATTATCACTGGTGCACCAATTAATGTAGCTACTTGCCAAAGAATAACTTTTTTTCTACTCCATTGTTTTTTACCCCAAAATGTACAACCCGATGGACTATAAAAACAAAAAAACCAAATAAACGAAATTTAAGAAATTCAATAATTGTATTAACCTAAGATAATGTAAATCAGATATTTCTCGACCACATAACCAACAAAATTCAGCTTCACATATAGGACAAGTCATATGATTCTAAAACAGAGAAGAATAAGACTTTCAAAAACAAAAAAAACCAAGATTCTTATGAAAACATACACAAGAACCATCGTCCATTTTAAATATCGATGCTTGACATCTTGGACATTGTTTTATTTCATCTTCTATAAAAAAAAAAAAAAAAGAAAACAACAATGATTTTTCTTTCATTTTATAATTAATTAATATCATACTTTGTTGAGCAGAAGCAAGACTAATAAATGAACCTGAACGAAGTTTAGTTGATGTTTTTTCACGTGCTGCATCTTCACATGTTTTATTTGGATGCCATGTTGCTTTACAATGATAACAAAATGATGTATTACATCCTGGTCGTAAACATTGAATTTCTGGACATGATGCATAACCTGAAGCTATAACAGCAAATCCACAATCAGGTGCTGGACACCAACGTGTATCAGATATTGATTGTAAAACACGTCGTACCATAAATTGTTCATATTTTGATATAAGATCAGGATTATTTTCTAATATTCGTGATATATCACATGGATGTATACGTTCTGGACAATCATTATGTGGACAATTAAGTGTAATACGACCTTCACTTATTTCTAATTTTAAATAACTTTTAAAACATGTTTGACAATATGAATGTGAACATAATGTTAAATGTTCAAATTGTTCAGATGAATAATCATGATAACATAATAAACAAGTTTCAAGTAAATGATCATTTGAAGTTGTTGTTGATGGAATTATATTAATAACATTTTCATTTGCTGATGCAACAATTGATTCAATAATTTCATCTTTTATTGATATTATAGAATTTTTATCATGTATTGGTTGTGATGATGATGTTAAAGAATAAATTTGTTGTTTTGAAGATTGACAAGAATTATTTGTTGTAGATGTATTTCGTTGATGTGAAAAACGAGTTGTTGTTGTTGTTGTTGATGATGCACGACTAGTCGTAAAACGAAGTAGATTAAGAAAACGTCGACGTAAACTACCATTGCTATTATTTGATGTTGTATTTGAATTTGAAGATTCTTAATAAAAAAAAAAAAAAAATATTTAATTTATTATCTTGTTCTTTTTTTGTTTTTAATTTCATACTTTGAGTTATGACTTGTATAGATGTATCTGTTACTATCGATGATTGATCTTTGGTTAATGTAAGGGATGAATCATTATTAGTTGTACGTTTTAATGACGAACGTTTGCTAATAGATGATGACGATGATGATGACTGTTGATTACGTTTTTTTGAGAGCATTATTGATGATAATAACTAAAGACAAGAAGAAAAAAAAACCATTTATTTTTTGGTTAATTTTAGCATATGAGATTTTCTAAAGAGTTTTCTTTTTCGATAGATTAATAAAATGGAAAAAAAAGTATCTACATTCTATGTAACTGAAAAAAATTTAAATTGTTCTAAGTCAATATTTGTAAAAATAAAATGAAAAACAATTCGATCGACAAAGACTAGTTAAACATTTGGTACTTTTTTTTTTTTATAACTAAAACAAAAACAAATAATCAATAATTACTTTAGTTTTAATTGCTATTCATTTGACATCATAGAAAAAAAATGTAATTGTATATTTCACTATTTCTTTAAAAACTAATATAATAATCTATCCATGAAAAAAGTATATATCTAGAATAAAGAATCTTACTCATCTGTAATGTTTATCAATGCTTTGATTCTCGTTTATATTTTCAATCCATAGAATGTACGAAGAATATGAGAACTTATCTCATACTTTTTCTTTTTTATTATATTTCCCACAGATGTGGGACAAATCTCACACGTTTTTTTTTTTTGCTCTGCTTTAATTCGAATGATTCAATGCAATCAAGTGTGGAATAGATTAATAAGCCCGTAGTGGAGAAAAGAACAGAAAAAAAAAGGCGTTGCAACTTATTTTGTTTTTAAACAATAGAATCGTTCGTGTTGTTTTTTTTTTTATTTATATCTAATATTAAATAACCAATGAGAAATGAATTTGTATTTGATTGGTATAAAATAAATAACCAATGAAATCGAATGAAATCTTGAGGTTTTTGTTTGAGAAAATATTCGATTTGAATTGATTTAATCTTTAAAAACTAATAGAAGAAGACAAAAAAAAAATGCTCGGTTGTTGTATACCTCGTGATCCATCGAAACAAACAAATAAAATAATAAATGAAGCATTAGAACGTGCTCGAAAAGAAATGAATTCAGAATCAAAATTACTTTTACTTGGTAATTAAATAAAAAAAAAAAAAATTTGTTTTTCTTATAAAATTTAATCAATATATATATAAAAAATTATGATCGTTATTTTAGTTAATAAATTTTCGAAAAATAAATTCTAATAAGTATGTTTTGCTTAACAGATAATTAAACATTTTATTTCTTCGCTTTTATTTGAATTAATATTTTTTTTTTTGATTATTATTGATTTATTATTTTTAGGTGCTGGAGAATCTGGAAAGAGTACAGTTGTAAAACAGATGAAGTAAGTATTGAAAGTTATATATTAGAAATTGTTGTCTTAGAGCAGAGCCCGTCCGATTGGTTTCGGATCCGATAGGTTCTAGTCGAGAGCCTAGCATACCTTCAAATTTGCACTTGATTCGATAAAAGTTGAAAATTTTTATAAAAATACGAAATATATATCAAAATAACATCAAGAAATTTGATTATGTAGTTCTGAAATAATTTCAAAGGTTTTTTGTTCTGTCAACATAATATTATAGAACATATTAACTCACAATTTAAAAGACATGATATGATTGTTGATCTTTTTCTCTTATTGACGAAGACATTGTAACATGACATATGGCATTACAATATTGGTAATGGTAATCTTCTTTTAATAGATGTATGCTGGAATGAAAATTAATTTTCTATTTTTATCCGAAAATGTATCTAACAGAAAGACAAAAGGGTCAACAATTATCTCATTACTATTTTATTAGATCACATGATTGAAAATTTTAATGAAAGAACGGAATGATGTTGTTATGAT
Source organism: Rotaria sordida (assembly GCA_905250125.1). Lineage (NCBI taxonomy): Eukaryota > Metazoa > Rotifera > Eurotatoria > Philodinida > Philodinidae > Rotaria > Rotaria sordida. Next base: position 18,732 of record CAJNOL010001806.1, read on the forward strand.
ATCTTAGTATTATTTGAAAAGAGTTTTTTGAAATTTTGCAGTTATTTTCAAATATTTTGATGCAATGATCTACTTATATTCTAATAGCTTTCTTTACATTATAGAGAAAAATAATAAATTACAAATAAATTCAGAACTGTTAAGATATATATTATAGATGCAGAGGCATCCCTAGCAGATTTGCTCACTAATTCCCAAAAGTACGCTCACCCTTCAAATTTGGTTAGCTTTAGCAAAAATTTTCCAATTCGCCTTCTGAGTCATCAATTCTCTCTCTCTCTCCAATCTTGAAGATCTCCAAATATCTCTGTAAAAGTAATACGAATCGATAGTTTCATAACATATTGAGTTACATGTAAAAAGCAATAAATTACATTAGAAAAAAGAAAAAAAACAAACTCGACAAATCTCAATCTGTACACGGCTCTACTCGATAAACTTGAACTGGAAACTATATACGGGTCAGGTCAAGCTGCACGAGTCCATTGTTGTTTAAAAAAGAAAAAGTCGATTACGCCCCAACAGTTCTCTTTGCAATCAATTCCAACAATTTATACATTATTAATAAAATTACCACATATCTAAAACCGACAGTTGTCACTTCTAAATATAACTATCATTATAGAATTACAAGTTTTTCTATTGAATCTCGAGTAGTATGTAATTTCAAATAGTTTTGACAGTTATGTTTAATTATGCAAAAAAAAAAACCAATTCGGGAGAACAGGTCGACCGATCCATAGTGTTTGAGATATTTCAATAGCAATCTTTTATTGTATGAAGACTATATATAGATAATAATTTAATTTTTGTTGTCTTTGTTTTTTTTATAGAATAATTTTTAATGAAAATGGTTATACAAAAGAAGAATGTCTTCGTTTTAAACCAGTTATTTTTTCTAATACAATACAATCAATGTTAGCTATATTACATGCAATGAATCGATTACAAATTTCATTTGAAAATATAAATCGAAAAGTACAAATCGATTTAAAAAAAAAAAATGAATATAATTTGATTCTTTTTTTTTTGTTTTTGTTTTTTTAAAGAACGATGCTGAAATTGTACTTACTCATGCTGAAATAGAAAGTAATCATGAAATTTTACCTGAACTTGTTGGTAAAGCTATACAAGCATTATGGAATGATAATGGTGTACAAGCATGTTTTTTACGTTCTCGTGAATATCAATTAAATGATTCAGCTGCTTAGTAGGATAAATTGAATATTGTTTTGTTTTTTTTGTAATTTAATATAATGTCGTCTTTTTTTTTTGTTTTGTTTTTATTGGATAGTTATTTAAATTCACTTGATCGACTTATTCAATCGGATTATATTCCAACTCAACAAGATGTTTTACGTACACGTGTTAAAACGACTGGTATTGTTGAAACAACATTTACATTAAAGAAACATAAATTTCGGTATATGAATTAATTATTTAATTTTTAGTATTTAAAGTTTATAATTATATTTATTTAGAATTGTTGATGTTGGTGGACAGAGAAGTGAAAGAAAAAAATGGATACATTGTTTCGAAGGTGTAACAGCTGTTATATTTGTTAGTGCACTTAATGAATATGATCTTGTCTTAGATGAAGATGATAGTATTGTATGTAATTGTTTTGTTTTATTTATTTAATTGATATCTTTTAGAATCGTATGATTGAAAGTTTACAATTATTTAAATCAATTTGTAATAATCGATTTTTTCGTCAAGCTGGAATGATATTATTTTTAAATAAAAAAGATTTATTTGCTGAAAAATTACGTTTTTCATCTATTAAAATATGTTTTCCTGAATATACGGGTTAGTTTAAAATATTTTTTATTTAAAGAAAAAAACAAAAAAATTTTTTTTGTGTTTTTTGGTTTTATATTTAGGTCTTAATACATATGAACCATCACTTAATTATATTCAAGAACAATTTGAAAAAATAGATTTACGAGAAAAAATAAATGGTCATGAAAGAGAATTATATACACATATAACATGTGCAACAGATACTGAAGCAATGCAATTTGTCTTTGATGCTATATCAGATATGATTATACAAACAAATCTTATTCATGCTGGAATATTTTAATAATAATAGAAATTATCTTTTGTTCATATATGTATATATATATAACATTGTAATGAAAATTTTGTGCAATAAAAGTAGTGAGATTTTTGCTCAAAAATTATTAATGAAAGGTCTTATGTTCTATTTATATAAATTTTTTTTTTTTTTGCTCTTGTTATTTTGAAAATAAGAATAAAATATTATGATAAGATGTTATGAAAGAATTTTTTATTAGATTGATTTAAATCAATCAGAAATGCAGTGAAAAAAAAACAATAACTTTTAATTTAATTAGTTATAGACAAGAATGGCGTACGCTAAATACTATTAGTAACACAAGGTTGAAATTTTGGGTTCAAAACTAAATATACGTCATTAATTATCATAAAAAGTCTTATTTCTATAAAAAAAAAAAATGGTGCTTACTGTAGTACTCTATTGTCCTGCAAAGCATTGCGAAGTGTTCCAGCTAATCATAGAAGTAAGACTTTTTTTTATGATAATTACTGAGGTAAATTTCGGTTCGAGCCAAAAATCTTATAACATCGAAAAACCAGTTGATGAAACAGTGTAAATCCTTACAATTGATCTTCTCTATAGACCATAAGAAAAGTAATTGTAATATTCATGTTTTTTTTTGTTTACAAGATGGTAAAAGAATATTGAATTAAAATAGAGGGTCATTCAATGAGAAAGAATTGAGAATGAAAACTTATTTTAAAAGCAAAAATAAATACAGAAGTATATTATACTAGGTAAGATGTAGACATGGGCTTGGGGTAGTAGATAGCCACATCGTAATCGATATCTACATCCTTAAATGCTATGAATAAGCCTCGCATGCCAAAGTCTTGATTGAACGAATCGTCGATTATTCATTTGTAAATCTTAAGAATAAAATAACAGATTTTGAAACTTATATGGCTTACAAACTGAAAATATTTCTATAAGATATTCTATGGAAATTTTCGCTGTATCGTCTTCCAACAACAAACAAAACTTGATTAAAGAAAAAGAAATGCTTGATGGCATGAATAACATTTTCAATGTCGCCATCTTTTTCATTGAGATTTATTTGGCTTTGACAAACAAACGACTCCAATCGAATACAAAGAAAAGAAAAATTCAAGTTCTTTTGCCAACTTCTTGTGAATATAAAATAATATTGCAAAAAAATTAGGTAATGTTCGTCATACTGATTCTCAAACACGAATATTTTTTGTCAATCTTGTCGTGAATCGTTTTCTGCCATATTCAGTTGTATACGACCGTTTACGGTCGTGTTTCTTGAATCTGGACTATTATTAAAGTTTTGATCGGGAGATTTTTTCTAAAAATACTCATCGACAATCAGTATTTGACCTTATCTGGATCTAAAAGGATGAATAGTTATTTTAAAAAATTTCATATTTTCCAGTGATTTCAATATCATTCTGCTGTTGTAAATAAATGTTTCAAGCGAAACATTTTTATGCTTTGTTTTGTTCCACAAAAGTAACACTAGGAGTCAATCACAATAGGAATGAATGCAAAGGTAACGGAAAGTTTTGAGGATCAAGTCGAAGTAGTAGTCTATTCATCTAAATCTGAAGTTTTTCGAGTACTGAGATTCGGTTTGAGTATTGCTTCGCACCGAGTTTGAAACTCAAGGCTTCATGTGAATGCCAGCTAGTCCTTATAAGATAGTCAAGTTTTAATGATTCAAAGTTGCACCCTTTTTTCGTCCAGAAGAGAAATAACAGATCTCTTTATTAATAGAAATAGTAAGGAACAACAAATATTGTACGAAAAAAAATCTAGTAAATTATTTCAAATAAAACTCACTTCTTTTCATGTTCTACGATTACGACTACGTCTTATTTGCAATTTAAAATCGTAGAATATTTTCTTTATACTTCTACTATAGAGATAACGCATAAAATTTAAATAGAATTTTCTCTTTAGTTTTTATTTTTAAGATTATACATTGCTATTGTCGAAATAACATTATTGTTCTACATTCTTCACCGATCGTGATCAAATTTATGTATGCAAAAAGTATTGATTTCACTATTGTTACTATTAGTATTTGGAGTCTTATTATCCATTCTATTCATCTGGACTTATCAATCATGCTCACAGTCAACTCTTTCCTTTATTAGTAATGATTGTCAAGAATCTCTTATTGAAAGTGATGCATTTATTTGTGAACCGAATTCTGTCTGGAATGAACGCAAACATGTCTTTCATACTCAAGACAAAGAAAATATGATTACACTTCCGGATACATTCTATTTTTTAACAAATTGGGCGCCAAATTTTCATTGTTCTCACGCACGACGTATTGGCGGTAGAGGTGATGGTGGCAAATGGGTCTGTGATCCGTATCGATTGAAATCGCGTCACGATTGTCTAATTTACAGTGTCGGATCAAGTGGTGACTTTTCATTTGAAATCGAAATGAAAAAAATCATACCTCATTGTGAAATTCATGCATTCGATCAAAACTCATACGTATGTCCGCCGAATACGTGTAGCTTTCATAAAATTACATTTGGCGATGGGATTCAACCATATGGTTCGAAGAGTTGGTTAACTGTTGTTCGAGCATTGAATCATACGAATCGATTGATTGATATATTGAAAATTGATATTGAAGGTGGTGAATATTCATTTTTTCCTCTTCTACTGAATTCGAGTAAGAGTTCATTGCCACGACAAATTCTTATGGAACTTCATCCGATAAATGTTAGTGTTATTCATGACTTCTTCAATCGATTACGCAACAAAAATTATGTTATATTCAGCAAAGAAAATAATCTTCTAGGTGGTCCATATTTTTTCGAATATGCTTTTCTTAAATTAAATTCACGTTTTTTCATTCAGTCACACGACAATATGACACGTAGATAAATGTTATATAAAATTGATTTTTTCCATTTTATCGTGGAGATATATGAGAAAAAAAGATAGAAAAGAAATATTAGAAATTACAATTATCTGATTTTCAGTATCTTTCGAAATAAAGAACTATTGGTCTATGTTGTAGACTATATTTGACGAATACTTTTGTGTTAATAATGTAAAATATCTGCTTTAATTGTTCAACGGAGTTTCATTTTTTTTTGCATTGTAACAACTATTTCTCGTCAATGGGAAAAACGAATGATTTGAGATTTTTATTATTGATAGAGATCATTAAGATCTACTATAAATAAAAATTTTATTGATCTTCTTTTAGCTCGAGCTGACCTATTCCAAAAATACTGACTGTTACTGAATTTCAAAAATTGGAGTTTTGCTTTTTACTAGGAAACGAAGTGACATAGAAATAAACTTTCTGTATAAAAGCTGTTCAATTTTTAATAAGTATAATTACATCAAATAATAAACTAAAAATAGTGTTCGTTACAAAAATTCATTCGTTTCTTGAAAATCGTTGTTGAGATAAGGATCGAAGCAAAACAAAGTCAAAATCAACCAGATATTCGTCACGAGCATCGGATTCAGCATTCAATGGTGTATATATAGAGTCGAACAAGGGCAAGAAAAAGTCTTATCTTTTTGAACATTGATAGTAAATCTATAAAAAATATTTTATTTTTATTATATTAAAAAAAAAACGAATAGACATTGATAGTTTGTTTAGTCTTTGTGATATCTTTCTCAGATAAATCATCATCATACAAAACACGAAAACAATTTCCTCAATGCTCTTCACTAAATTAAATCAAAATTATATAAATACAAGAAAGATTCAGAAAGAAATCAATGACAACTAGCAGAAAATTTGCTATATTTTTGTTTCTTGTAAGGTTTTATAGTCTATGCGAGAGGACCAGAATAACTACTCTAATAGTTTGTTTTTCAGCCAAGCAGCCTGGCAAATGCAATGAAAGTCCGAAACGAAAAATATAACAGATCAAGAAATGGATGTGTGCGTTTTTTTTGCTTTATATTAGATATACATTAAAGTAACAGCAAACTATTAATTCGAATATTGTAAACATTTGTCATTTAGATGTAGGCATAAATCTACATATATCGTGAAACATGATTCTGTTAGGAAAGTAGAGTTCGGGTTAAAATCTGTTGTAAAAACAAAATTTTAAGCATAATGCTGATTTAGATACAGAGATTAGGATATAGAATAAAGCACAGGAGTGTACTAGGGTAATGAATCATTTATCAAAAATTCTTGAATTCTGCTGGGATAGATACTAGAAAAACAAAACAAACTTCTGCAACAAAAAAAAAAAAACTGGCAACTTGCTGCCATTAATGTATACTTAGGAAAAAAGAAATCTACAAGGGGAATTTTTGCGCAGTTATCTCTATCTCAAGATCATTTCGGTCTAACTCTTCAATGAATTTTCTGCAATCATAAATCGGCAAGAAAGATAATTTTCAAAAATCTTACGACGTCAAAAGTGCCAACATTTCATTTTCCAACTAATTAATCTCCGTAGCATGACCATATCCTTAAGAAGTGAAAGTGTTTTAGCTGCAAAAATTATTCGTATGATTGATACAATTGACTTTTCATATTTGTAACACGTTCGAAGAATTCAATAATAACATCATTAAGTACTCTGTTAATTTAAAATAAATTCTACTTTCTAGAAAATCGATCTAGCAAAGACCCAAAAGTTTTCAAATTATTATTCATTGTCGAACGATTTTATTATTCTGGAAAAAATGCTTGATAGGGTGAGCATAGGTGTGAACGCATATCCTCATTAGGTTAATGGTAGTGTTTGGTTACTCTTCAGTATGAAAAAAAACTTTGTATAAACTTCTAATTCTAAGCAAATATCAGCCGATTTGATTGCACCAACATGGAGATATTTCATCTTTTCTTTTCGTAGTGCTATTTATGACTCACCCTGTATATGATCAGTAAATCAGCTACAGAAATTTATTAATAAGCTATAAAGTCATGATCTTTGGAATTGCATTATGGTATTATGATATGGGTTATTTTCTGTCATAATCCGATTCAAAATATGACTGCAATCATATTCTACGAGACAGGAAAAATCTTGGATGTTTTCGTGGAATATCTATCTTAAATGAGAAACCAGTTAATGAAGTTATTTTCCAATGTTACAGAGCTTTTTACGCAGTAAAACAATTCAGACGTATAGAAAATATAGTTCTTGGATCGAATCAGCAGAAGTATGAATGCTATATACCTAGAAAAATGTAATTTAGTTGCTTGAACAATTAGAAATAATAAGTTTCTATTTTAATAATTAACAATGTCAAATCATCACATGTTGAAAATATAAATTGTAGATTGGACAGTATCAGTTATCAATGTCTTTGTTAGATGATAGATTCATTGTTCATGATACTAATTGAAGTTTTTCTTTGATATCTTGTAAATGATGAGTCATCTCATTGACAGCATCGAGCGATGATGGATGTGAACAATGTTCAAGAATTGCACGATAAGATTCATCGATTCTTTTGAACTTTTCAAGAGTATTATCAGAATTTTTTGACATTTTTTTGTCACTAAGTTCTGAAATTACAGCAGTTTTTTTTTCTGAAACAGCCAAAAGTACTTCGATCACCTCATGATAACTAGTAGCCAAATGTTTCTTTTTATTGTCGACCTCAGATCGAATGGTCTGAGCCACACCTAGATGAGAGAGAAAAGAAAAATAAAAACATATTAAGAAATAAATAGTTCTTACTATTGATGATTCGAACCTAAAAAGATGGAAAATCAAAACAAATATATTGAACTAATTACAACAACAACTTACAACACGCCATAGACGAAGAGAAATGAAGAGTAAGGATATTTCGGCGAAAATACTGCGATGAAAAATGATAACTAGATCGACAATGAAAGAAGCAATAACAATAATGCTATCCAACCATTCCATTTTTTTGTCATGAATATTCCACCAATGCCGTCCGAACACAAACATTTTGGCAAGCACTTCAACGAGAAACACGCCCAACAGTGCCAATGAAGAATAGTGCAAAATTTCGATGGCTAACTCTATCCGATAAAGTCTATCTTCATTGTGTACAGTTGTTTCATTAGTAGATTTTGAATCACAAAGTTCCCTGAGTTTAATAAAATCAAGTATGAGCGTAGCTATGACAAGTAAACAGTCGATGAATACGAGTATAATGATAGCGATGTGAAAAAGCGGATGTTCGACAAAGCGAATCATTCGGCGTTGCCATTTATAACGAACATTCCACCATCGGTTGAATATCGAACAGCAAGTATTATCGAAATTGAGACAGCAACATTTGTCTTCAGTCTCATCTGTATTCTGGTCAAGTTTTTCTACAAGAGTCAATGTCGGCTTCGGAATGAGCTGAGCGATTGCTGCATCAATAAAGGACCGCTTTGAACTGCCAACCTGAGGTGATTTTGGCGTTATTCTGTTCATTAATTATTGTTCTTCTAGCTTCTGTTTGTGGAGAAAATTACACAGGCGTACAGTATCTAATCAGTAGAAACAGGAGGAAAAGACGAGAAAAGAGGGAGAAGAAGAAGAAAAATATTGACACTGACTCTAATTATCATGAACCATTATTATTTTGTACACCCAAAAAACATCAAACTGACTCAACAGGCCATCCCTAGATGATGTACTGGTGACTAGAGATGGCAAAATAAAGTTAGCAGTAACGTTAGGTATTACTAATTTTAATTCTCTCGGATTCGTATTAAAATTAACTTAATACTGATTTGCTACCCTAATCATTACATAAAATATTTTCGACGATTGCCATTATGTGAGCTCTTCATCGGTATTCATCTATAGTCCGTCTCTTCTTCGCAAAGTGTCATCATTGATACTTTCCCGTTTATAGACTATTGTTATGTGCTCAATACCAATGTACTGACTCATGAAATGATCTTCTTTAACCTGCTCAGTTATTTCACAAATGAGCCTCTTGAGGACAACATTAAGCTGAATCTCAATGAACTATTAAAACAGTGGTTTAGAAATTTAATCCATTTATCTGTATGGATTCATTTTTGTTTATAGATTTCTGTTTCAATTCTCATAGAAAAACGTTCAATACACACTTAGTAGAGAATTGAACGAGGAAGATTTTTTGTATAAGTTCAACTTTCTACGACTAATATTCTATCAGGAAACCAGAATGAAAACACTTAGAATAACAAAGATAATTTCGCCACACATTATACACGGTTCAATTGATTTCTTCGGTTGCGGAGCTTCTTCATCTTTCGTACAACTCTCTAGACACTCAGTTACAACAAGGCATATCATTGTTAATTTAAAATTTTACGCTGAGTCTGAGTATGAGGTCGAAAAAGTTAAACAGCATAAAAAAGTTTACTACAAAAGCATGAATTTGGAACAGAAGGAAGGACTTTTTTTCTATATTCAATCCCTATTGTTTATACTTGACTCGATATGCATAGAGATATTGACCGATAGATCTTTCCACACCAGCAATGAGACGTTTTTCTAAGATGCTTGGCTGATAGTTTGTGATGTCTATACTATCAAGGAAAATATCAAAGATATAAAGGCGCTCAAAATTATCCGTGTACTTCACCTTTTATACAAGAAAACGATGTCTCTCTCTATTGAGTATAGATAAATAAAACCAATGACAGTATTATGTCTTTTTTCTAATATCAAAAGCGAAAAGAACGATGATAAGTTTTATTCTCTTTATTCTTATCATTTTCTTTTTGTGTAATTCTATTAGTATCGAGTTAGAAAGCCCAATTATTTTATGTATTCTTGTAAACAATCCTCAATTCTATCAACTAATGCTTGTTTACATCGTCTTCAATAGAAGTTCCTTCCTGTAACAATATTTGTTTCAGCTCATATTCATTTTTCAGTGGTGTACATTTTCATATTTGTAGATCAATTTCGGATGTGTGAGAGTGGGTATGCATATGAGCATGAAGAAACTACAAGCATTGATACACACATCAACATCCTCAAGTATCATCGTTTCTAGGCGGTCGATACCATATCAACAAGACAAAAAAGGAGTAGAGTGCACAAAGGCACAGAAAAGAAAGATAAAATGTGCGCTGTACGAATGATTTTGAGCGGAACGAAAACTCTAAAATTTTAATATTTTTAGCTTAAGAATATCAAATATATGGTTAATCAAGATAAAACTTTCTGTAAATATATTAGACAACATCAGCTACATTTTGATAAAAGCCGAAACTCCAAAGATCGAACTATTGCAAAGATATTAGAATAACAAGGTTATTTATCAGCTGTACGAATGATTTTGAGTGCCTTTGTATGTCTTGATGTTGTAAGAATTCCTATGAAATCACTAAAGCAACTCATGCATAATGAAATTTGCAGTATTACATGGCAAACTAGATCGACGACTAACATGTTTAGATAGGTAGTAGACCTGAGCGAAATGTCAAACTTGTTCTCGATGAGTTACTTCTGATGCCTTATAAGATGGGGAAATGAAACTTACGTGCGAAGCCTGTTGTTACCGACTATGAACTTTTGTGTCTACAATGACTATTGATGACACTCTTATCAGTTAACCTTACAGCCCTTCTAATCATCTCCGTAACTACTTACTTCAGTGTAGACGTACTCATGGATCTTTTTTTACTCTCTCACATATCGAAACAATCGTGTATGTTTCATACACTACACTCCAGTTATACATAATGGACAACGATAGTACCTCTACGACAAACAATCGTAGATAAGCAGTTATAGCTTACATAGGAAGAAAAAAAAAACATTTATCTAATCCCCAATAAAGAAATAACTCAATACACACTTCATTCTAACACGACGTAACACACTACACAGAATACGAGAAAAAAAAGTCGTACAAAGACGGGCATGATGTACCGCTGAGAGAAATTCTGCGTACACAGTGTTAAAGATGTTTCTTGGACTTGTTTTATTCAGGTCCCGAATACACATACCAAAACCAAAACTATAAACAAATACACAGATACACTCTCCTATGAGAAAAAATACATATATTTTTATAGATGTAGATAATAGATAGGAAAATGAGAAAAGAGAAAGAGATGATAATATGTATGACCTTATATGTTAATACGAATCATGACAGTCTTCCCTATTACGTAAAAAAACGAAACGATGTTTCATCGATTGTTTCTTTTTTTTTTTAAATCTGGAGAAAGAAATAGCAAAAGAAACGAGGGTTAGCAAATAACAGAGAGAGAAAAAAAGAAAAAGAACAAAGATAATAACAAAACAATAGCAGGAAGAAAAAAAGACTTGTTGCACAACATATTGTTGTCAAAAATCCATAGAAGTACTTGAGTTGTTCAAGATGCAAATATATCTGAGAAGACAAGTTGGATAGATATAACAAAAAACAAAAAAAAAATATACACAATACTTGTTTCACCAGTTAAGAATGTTTCTTGAACTGGTTTTATTCAGATTCCGAATATACATCCCAAAATCGAAAACATAAACAAACACACTAATACATTTTCCAATGAGAAAAAAAAACACTTATATTTTTATAGATGTAGACAATAAATAGGGAAAAAAGAAAAGACACAGAGATGATAATATGTATGGCCTTGTGTGTTAACACGGCTCACAACACGCAGGTCTGTTGCTCAGGTCAACAAGGAAGGTAGACCGTTGTTTTTTGAATAGCTCGTGAATGAAAACAGCTAGCAACCTATCGTGTTTTTTTACTCTTCCAGAAAACACACTGAAAGATATCAATATAGTTCAGAAAAAAAAACCGTTTTTATCGGTATTTAATGCTGGTCAGATTTTGATATTCATTTAAGAGAGGCCCCGTGAGAAAACTGACTATACCTCATATTACCCTGGCGGAGCATACTTCTTTTTTTATTTTTATTTTGATTTTCTGGCTGGAACGAACGTTCAATGAACGGAGGCGCATAAGGATCTGTTCTGGCCCACTTAAGTGTTTCTACGAAATGAATATAAAAATTGCTCGTTTGTGTAGCCTTGGGGCTAGTGAATCTAATCGTGTATAAATGTTGCAATGAAGTCTTCAAAATAGGAGTACTTATACAATTTACAAACTTGACAATCACTCATAGCATTTCTTTTTGATGTGAGCTAAAAGAAAAGAGGCTTCTTCTGAAATGGAGACAAAGACCGATAAACTCATTCATTATGTAATGAACAAAATATGACTTGAGTTGTGTTTTGGTATCAAAGCATTTCCGTCACTAGTTCATCGTGAGAGCTTAAGATCTCAGAAAATAAAGCTGAACATATGACGAAAATTTCAGTGTTCATAGAGTATATGATAATCGACAAGAACATGTATAATCCGTTTGGTAAAAAGCATGAGCACATATTCAGAATCGAGACCGTTTTCTTCGAATAGGTAAAAATAGCTATTCTTTTATTGATATTTGCTGATTATCGTCAGATTAATTTGCAATTCTTCGGACAACTTTCATTTTCGTCTAAAAATTTACTCATTGTCTCCCTCGAGGTTGAGTTAAAAGACAAAATAAATTATAACGTCATGTTTTATGCTTATTCACGCGCCTTTTTATGTTCTGTTATCATTTTACAAAGTAAGAACTTGTTTTCAACTATCCGGATGTGAGTGTGATGATGAGTGTATTTCTTTTCTGCATGCACATCCTAACTCAAGTCATTATCAACAATAACAGCAGCACTCACAATCACATCCATACCCGAAAGGTAACACTATGTATACCGAACATATTGGAATTCAAATCATAGATAATGTTACGTGAAGAATTAAATTTCAGGTAACAAATTGTTATAAGGTCATTTTTTGATAAGATGACTTCTGTCTTAAAGAGATCATATTTTTTCATCGAAATACATGCTTGAGTTTTCAACAGATCGAGTACTCTCTTTTGATACTGGAACTGAAGTCGACGATGTTAGTTACTATTGATCATATACTTTTATGAAAATAATAATTGTTTCTTCATAATTGTCATTTTCTACATCGATATTTAATGAATACTAAAAATGTTTGAGGGAGTTTATTGAATTGTTCAGTACATCGTTGAAATTTATTTTCTGTTTATTCATTGGAATCTCGCCTTGATTAAAATTCTCTATCTCGACAAAGAAAAATCATAGTTTTAGCAACGATTATTCATTTCTAGAAATAATTCTTACCAATGTTCATGATGATCGTTAACATGCATCACATATTACAACTCTCTAGTAAAAAATTGTTCCGCTTGTAATCGGATTATTGTATAACAAACTCAAAATTATAATCGATTTAGAAGATTTTCAGCCGTTTCTAATAGTTAAAATCTTCAAAGTCGATTATAATTTTGATTTTGTTGCACAATAATCCGATTATAATCGATACATGTTTCATTCGATGACTAGGATTTATACGATTCGTTTTCAAATATATTTAATTTATGTCAAATGACACTCTTATCTTCTACAATAGAAAATTCACGGCAAAACAATAAACGTCATAGATAACAGATAAATAATAGTTCTCTGATTGTACAATAGATAATTAGAATTTCGTCAAGAGGACTGTCACTATTAACGAACATTCTATAGACAAAGTTCGTGGCATTCCTATACAATTTGTAATCTTATTCTCATCATATAGTACTGCTGGTTTTTGTTTTCATTATTTTATTTATATCGACTTGAAAAAAAAAATGATTTGACTTCACAAGTTGTTGCATTGTTTTTTTGAATACTTTAAAAATTTAATGAACATGTTCATTTATTATTTTCATTTAAAAAATGGCATAGCAAGTCTAATTATTATTAAATTGAATATTTTTTTTTACTGAAGAATACGTACACAATCACCGGCTGATTGAAGTCTAATGACTATTTTCCATGGAAATGGACATTTATTTAAATCGATTAAAAGTTGTGCTAATCTTTTTGTACGATGATGTTGTAATTGAATTTGTTTATTATCACAATCTAATATTAATGTAAGTTCATCACCTGTTGATAGAATATTTCTATATTTAGTTGTTTGTACCTTTCCATTTATAATAGCTTCATTAAGATCCCACCAACCATAAAGAGAATTATTATAATTATAATTATTATTATTATTAGTCTGAGTTTGACCTGATCTACTAATATTTTCTAATGATCTAATAATTCCAAAAAATAAACGTAAATCTCCCATTTTTTCTATTCGAAAACGAATATGATGTTTTCCATTAGAATATCGATTAATACCATAAATAATTGGTTGTGTTAATATAGATGCTAAACAACAAGTAACAACAAGATTATCTTCAGATAGAATAGCTTTTCCATCAATATCTCCAAATTTTTCATTAATAACACAAAGTGAATCTTTAATATTATGAATACGATGTTCGACTGTTCGAATTACAGGAGTAGAAGGACGTTGAATTTGTTGTTGTTGTTGTTGTTGTTTTTGTTGTTTGTTACAAATTCGAATTAAATGAATAGATGATTTCATATCATCATCATTAACGATAAAAATAGTTGATGGAATATCAAGATTTTTACGTAATTCTTTTAATTGTTCATTCCATCGTTTAAGATCATTTTCAGTAAAATCATCTGATTGTTGACATGAATTAAGTTCATTAGTTAATTTTTCTATTGATATTTTCAAATCATTCTTTGTTCGATCAAGTAATTGTTGAAGATCAGTTCGAGCAGTTTCAGCTGCTGCTTGAATTTTATTAATTGATTCACGTTCCCATATATCAATACGATTTAAAAATGAATGTTTGGAATTTTCTTTTGATAAATCTCGTCGAAGTAAATCATGTTCTTGATTAATATTGGTCATCTGTTGAGAAAGTTCATGACGATGTTCAACAAAATGTTTCGTACAAAATGATTGTTGACATCCATCACATGTAGTAACACCACTACCTTTACTACATTTAGCACATGGTTTTTTTGCGGTATTTGTTGCCATTTTTAACTTCAAGAAAAAAAAAAAAAGAAATCTAAGTTCATACATTTTTTTCATAACAAGAAATCAACATACATTCTATGGTTATAACCTTCTTTTGAATACTTGTGAAAGAAGAAAGGAATATGTAGATTTACATTGAAAGAGTGAATTTATTTTACTTTTGTCTTGAAGTACTAGAAGAACGGGGGAAAAAAAGCAATGCATGAAACATTATGAACACAAAGAATGAGAACAAGAGAGAGAGAGAGAGAGAGAAAAGATTCTTGTAACTGTGTAACAAGAAGATTGTAATGTTTGTTTAATAAAAATTGGAATAAATTCTTGTTTCGATGAACGATATAGTTTATACAAGAAAATGTATATTATCTATGTGAAATCTTGATTCATTGCAGCATTAAAAAAAAATTATATTATTTTAAAAAAGTTGAAAACAATCATAACTTATTGATATCATTGAAAAGAATAGTAAAAGTTCAAATTACGATTACATATATTTATTGTAATCAATAAGAACAATTTTAGACATTTTCTTTATGTATATTACATAACAAAGGTTTGACGTGACTTATGACTACGACCATGATCGTGACTAAACTTTGGTCATAACCATTAAACTAGCCATATATTCTGTATTTCTGTCAACTGCTTAGATGTTTCATAACACAAATGACATCATTTTTTTTTTGTGCATAGATCCAATGTTTGCAACTACTTTTACATACAATAAGTGACGTACATAAATCATGCATTACATTATCATAATTTATATTTTGAACAATAACAATACTAAAATAAAGTCAAACGTTAGATTTATGATCCTTTTTGTTTTATTTCGAAAGATTAATAGGAATAGAAATTAATTATTATATTAGATTTCTCTTTAACAATATCTTTCAAATTACAACTGAATTGTCCATTACTCGCTTGATTAGATTAATTTTGTTCTTGAATATTAAATTGATTTTATTTCCTTCCTTTTCACTTCAACACATTCTCATCGTTTTAATTCATAGAATCAATAGATTTGACCTTCGTCAATATACATATAGTTTACATGAAGACGTTCTAATAAACTAAAATCAATTGTTGTAATTCACAACTGCAATTTTTCAATATAAAAAAAAAAGATCAAAAACTTTAATCGAAGTTTGTTTTTTAGATAATCTTCTATAAAATTCTATGCATTATAAACACATTTTCTGTTGATTAATATTCAAAAAAAAAATTTATCATTAAAAGAATTATATTTATTTATTCAATATTTTATAATAAAAACAATGATGACTAGATTGAATATTCTATTGAATAATATGTATACAATCACCATAACTAGGTAATTCAACAACTATTTTCCAAGGAAATGGACATAATATAATATCAATTGATAATTTTAATAAACGTTTAGTTCTACAATGTTCTAATTCTATTTGTTGATCATCACACTTTAATATTAATGTTAATTCATCATTTTTTTCAATATGATTTTTTTCTTTATTTCTTTGAACTTTACCATTAACAACAATACTATTAAGATCCCACCATCCATAAAGTGATTTATTATCTATATCTGTTGACATAATTCGACTGACTTTTTCTAATGAAGTAATTATTCCAAAAAAGAAATGTAAATCTCCTCGTTTTTCAATTTGAAAATGAATATGATGTGTTCCATATGAATATCGTTTATAACCATAAATAATTGGATATTTAGATAAAGTTCGAAAGCAATATTTTGCCATAAGACCATCATTTGATAATGCAGCACCTCCATCAATTTCATGAAATTTTTCTTTTAGAGAATAAGTCTTATCATCATCATTTGTCGAATCAATTGTTGATGACGATTCAAGTTTTATATGAAGTTCTTCTATTATTGTTTCATCCTAATCGATAAAATTCATATTCGTATTTTGAATTGATAGCAAGGTATATTCACTTACGGTAGTCATTATTGTTTTTTCAAAAAAAAAACAAAAAAAAAACGAAATGACTGACTCTGATTTGAGAATGTTTTTTGCAATCATCATACAGAAGAAAAAGAAAAAAGTAATTAAACTGTAGAGAATTTTAATATGTAAACGAGAGACCTCTGTTCTATGAGATTGACATAAGCATAATTGGTTCGTTTATGTAAAAGACGCCAAAACAAAGACGAAATCTTTAGTAGAAATTAAAGATTTATTAGTTTCATTTCGTTTTTTAACAAAAGAAAAAAAAGATGTTCGGCAATAAATCAGTATATATGTTAACAATTGTTTGGAATGAAAAACGTTTTGTTGAATCAAAATCAAAACGATATGCAGCTCGACGATGTCTATATCGAGCAGCAAATAGTAAGTTTAATGAAAAGAAATAAAATAAATATTTTCAATCTTTTTTTTTAGTTCAATTAAATATTGAATTAAAAAATCTTACAAATCAAAATAATGAAATTCTTCATGAAATAAATCGATGTGATAATGATTTAAAAAAATATAATGAAAAACTTCAACTACTTGATAATATGACACAATTAGCAACACAATCACTTGAAGTTTATTTTCAAACAGTAAAAAAACAAAATTTCTTTAAATAAAAAAATCTTTCATTTTATTATTATTAAATTTTCTTTTTTGTAGCGTATGGAAAATTTACGTACATTTGTTAATGAACAATGT
Source organism: Rotaria sordida (assembly GCA_905250125.1). Lineage (NCBI taxonomy): Eukaryota > Metazoa > Rotifera > Eurotatoria > Philodinida > Philodinidae > Rotaria > Rotaria sordida. Next base: position 36,357 of record CAJNOL010001806.1, read on the forward strand.
CGAATTATTTCTGATGGTATACAAGAAGAAGCTGATCATTGGAAAGAAATTCATGCTATGTTACAACAGTAACAAAAAAAAAAAACATTATGAAAGTTTCTTTTTTGGTTTTTTTTTTTCTTCTGTTTTATAGAAAATTAGTCGTACCAGGTGATTTACGTTCATATGGTGGTGGAAATGGTTTACCTCGAAATATTAAACAAAGTCCAGATTTTAGTCGAATTATTGAAGAAGATGAAGAAGTTGATGATGAAGAAGAAGAAAAACAGAATGATGTATCTATTTTATTGGTAAAAATTTATTTTAATTAAAAATATTTCAACATATAAATTTTCTTATTTTGATTTAGCAAGCACGAACTTTAACACCATTGATTACTCAAACGTTAAAGAGTAAGAAAGATAATAAGTAATTGAATATAAATAAAAATTACAGAAGTTAAAATATATCTATTAGAAAATTCAGAAGCATAACTCAGCATAAAATGGCTCTGCGTAGACAAGTTTTTAGAAGCAGGATGAACGAACTACTAGAAAAGAAGTTACTGAGATCAAAATAAATTAGTCTCGTACATCTTTAATCTGTACTTTTAACTACTAGAATTGATTGATTTTATGTTGAGTTAATGTTTTTCTTTGAATCTATTTTCATAATATTTTTCTAGAAGCTCGTTTACGTGCTTCAAAATTATTACAAGATATTTCAATGACTGTTCCTTTTCAATTAAATATGTCAACTACTGTTCATGAAGAAACATTAAATGACGAACCACAATCACTAACAAAAGCAAGAGTAAATCATATGACATTACGTGATGTATCAGCTATTGAAAAAGAAACAGAAATGGAAACAGATATAACAAATTCTGATTTATCTGTTTCACTTTTACCATTTATTCCAACAATAATTAATAATGATGAAGAAAAAAAAGAACATAATAAATCAATATGTTCAACAATATCAGATAAAACATTTGTTAAAAAATCTTTAAAACCATTAACATCTGAAGAAGAAACAGATGATGATGATACTAATGAACATACAGTTGTTGAAGAAAGTCTTATTGTTGAAAGTAAAGAAAATATTCGTCCATTATTATTAACTGCTGATCAATCAATTCGTATTCGTGATCGACAATCACAACAAGAAAAACTTTCTCTATCTAATAAATCTCTTGAAGAAAAACCAAAAATTAAACAAGAAAAAGTTAGTTTTCGTGAACTAATTAAAATTCGTATGTACAAGAAAAATTTATATATATATATTTTTTTTTCTATATAATATTTCTTTTCCTAGATAATAATACTGAACGAAATCGTTTAGGAAAAACATATTTATTAAATAATAATACATTTGATGCTGAAAAATCAGATTATATTCGACCAACAATTGTTATCAATGAAGATACTTCGAAATTATCACCTATAGCATCGGCTGAATCGTAAAATATTCTATTTTAATCTTTTTTTTGTTTCTTTAAATAATTGTCATATATGTAGAGAAGAAGAAGAAGAAGAAGAACAGCAACAACAAACAAATACATTAAGAAGAACAGAGAAAAGATCAATTGATCAAGTATTATTATCAACATCAACATCTTCTAATAGAAATAAAACATTAAAAAGTCCAATTGTTACACAATTACCACCACCTGTACCAACAGGAAGTCTTGAAAATAGTAATAAACGACGAACAACTCGTCGAACAACAATTCGATTACCTCAAGATAATCTAAATGGTAAAAGATTGATAATTAAAATTTTTATTAATATATATCTTTTGACTTTGATTAGTACCACCACAATCAATTGAAATACCAGTTAAAACTCGTTATCCAACTCGATATTCAACTCGAATAGCAGGAACAATGATAACTGAAGAAACAATAATATTAACAACAACAAATCGACGAACAACACGTCTTACTTCAGAATAGAAGAAGTATTGAGATTTTTATTGATATCTTTCATCAAATTAATGAATGAGATTCAAACAAACAACAACAATAACAATGAAAATACGAACTTTTTTTCTACTTTTTTTTTTTTCTTTCTTTTTGCACTTACTTTTGACAATAATCGGAATAAAATTTAGTTCTCTGTTACGAAAGTTATGCAATGTCATAGAATTATTTTTATTTTTTTATTACTATTAATTATTACTGTCAATATGTGATTGAAAAATAACAAAAAGAAAAATTATAACTCCATCAAAAAACTTACTCTCCGACTCCGAAAGACCCAAAAAAAGAGTGCTAGTCGTCAACTAAAAGAATCCAAAAAAGAAGAACGAGTATTGAAGAATTCTTTTAGATATTATACGAATAAATTATGGAATAGTTTTCTCTAGATCTCACAGTGTGCATTTTTCGCATGACAGACGGACATGTAATTTTTGTGTTTGGAAACGGGTTTGTGTTGCTGAGAACAAAGTTTGAGAGAATTTGGATCATAGCTTAGGATGGCGCGTCCACTTTACTAAACTTTGGATTGATAAAATGGTCACATTCGTTTTTTTATCTCATGTCCATTCGGATGCTGACTGGAATTAAAAAAACTTGGTCCCGTATATCTCTACTTAGGACATACCTAAAGTCAAGTAAACATTAAAAAAGAAAAAAAGTTTCTTTCGATAAATTTTCTTTTTCAAAGCATCAAATATTAGTTGTTAAATTTTAATGATGATTTTTATTGAAGTTTTTATTTAATTATTTATATTAATAAAAAAAAATCGATATATAACGTTTATATGTCGTTCTTAAAGTTTTTTTTATTTTTTAATTTTTGTTTTACTTGTTCAATTATTCATTCAATTTAAGATTTCGAACAATTTGAACATATAAATCCACGTTGATCTTTAAAAAATTTTTTCGAACCAATTGATCGATGACATTTAACACATAGAAAACATTGTTCATGATATGGTTTATCATCAAATATAGTATATTTTGTATCAAATGGAATAGATTTTCCACATTTATTACATCGTTTAGCAAATAATAATTCATTACAATTAACACAATATGGTTGTAAATTATTAGCACAAAGTAATTTTTCATTGTCTAATAATTTATGACAATGTGAACATTTAAAACATTCAACATGATAATCTCGTGTTTCATATGTTATACCCGATGATAAAATAGGTTTTCCACATGAATAACAATTTTTAGTATCAATTTCACATTGACGACACCATGGTTTATCATTATGTAATGTAAATGTTTGTGATGGATTTAAACGTCTATGACATAGAACACATGTAAAACATTCAGAATGAAATGAACGATTATTAAAATTAATACGACTATGAACATTTGGTTCAATTGGTTGTCCACATTCCGTACATATAATTATTGGTGATGATGAATAAACTTTTTGAATACAATTTCTACACTAAAAATAAAAAACGTATTCAAAATGATTTTTTCTATTAAGAAATAATATTAACTGTAAATTTTGTTCCTTGAGAATTCATTGTAAATGTTCCATTTATTGGTTGAGCACATTTTTCACAACAAAAACATTCATAATGATATTCTTTATCATTAGCTTGAGTTATTCGAGAACCAGCATGAAATGGTAACATACATGCAGCACAACTAGATGAAATTTTCAATAAAACAAAAACAAAAAAAATAAAAAAATATTTTTTTGTGTTTTTTATTTATTATAAATTTTTTACTTACAATTTAATTTCTCCAGTTTTATTTTGATTTCCAATAAGAAATGAATCATTAATATGTCCTTTATCATTTTTATAATATGCTTCTAATTCATCACGATTTAATGTTTCAGCAAGTTTTTCAGCAAAATGAACTGTTTTTTGTTGATTAAGTTTTTTTTCTTGATTTTGTTTTTGAAAACTTTGTTTATCATGACGTTTAAAACATGATGTACAATAAATTTTATTTTCTTGTTCATCTTCATATATTTCACCTTCAATTAATGATTGACATTCATTACATTTTAAACAATTATGATGATATTCTTTATTATTATATTTTTTTGTTATATGTCGAGATGTTGGATTAAATGGTAGACCACAACCACCACAACGTAATACACTAGAAAATTAATTTATAAATGAATATTAGTATGAATGTATTCTGAAAAAAAAATTTTTTTATTAAGAGATATATAAAGAATCAATTTTTATAATTATTAATTTAATAACAATAGATGTTGATTTTAGTACATTTTTTTCTATCTAAATATCTTCATACAATATCTACTGAACTATGGAAAAATGATTTCTTACAATTCTTATCAAGCTTCATATTCGAGATGTGCAGAGTTATCCTGTACATTTCTATTCCGTATGAATATGCCTTTTTATGTATATAAACCCATGCACCGTATGACTTATCAGACATCGAGTATTTAATAGATTACTATTAAGTTATAAACATGATTTTATAGGAACAATCATCTATTGTCAGTTTTACAAGAGACTTTTCTCAACTGATAGATCGCGTTTGTATCAAAACTATGTGCATTATGTAGAACCAAATGAACTGTAAATATCCTGAAAACGTTTCAGACTCTTAGCTGATTATTGTCGAAATACTGCACTTTTACGATAGGTTTTAAATCGATACTGCAGTTTTCCTGGAGAAAACTATCTATAGAACAATAAGTCAAGAGCCCGAACTCTTTTTTTTTTGGATGTTCAAAATTCGTTTTGATTTACATGATGCACATAATTTCGTTCTAGAAGCGAGTTGTGAAACTTTTTTTATTAGTTGAAAATAAAAATGATTCATTACCATCTTATAATTGTTAGTAAAAAAAAAAAACATTTAACTCTCGAAATGTAATTGTATGCAAAATAATACAATGCTTTTTTTTGACATAGTCATAAAGCTTTTTTTTTGACATCAACAAATAAATTTTTTTTTATCTTTGATTTGATAAAAAAAGTATAGTTTTGCAAAAATCTTATTTGAAATACATACTTATTTTTTGATTCGGTACTATTCGATTGAGAATTAGTTGCTGATTTTGTTTTTTGCATATGAATACATTCTCGACAAAGTGCTTCTCGTTCAAGTTCATCTGGTGAAAATGATCCATCATAAGGTTTTGAACATTTATCACATGATAAACAATCAATATGATAAGTTTTCTTATTAATTGTTACTGTATCTTCAGTACCATAACGAAATGGTCGTTCACATTTAGCACAACTAAAACGAGAAAAATTATTTTTTTTTGTTTCAAGAACGATTTCAAATTTTTACCTCATCTTATTACATACACGCACACAAAATAAAAGAACTGTTAGTTTTACACGAGAAAAAGTCTATTAAAAAAAGTAATGCATCGCATTTTTACCTATTTTTTTTTTATTCAACGCCTGCGCTGATAAATAAAGAACAGAGTAAGAGTTTTCTTTTTTATGTTCTGTTTCTTTTTCTTTCTTTAAATTCATTCTCATGTCAACAAAAATATATGAAGTTATGATTGACGAAATGGTCTAGCGTTGACAAAAGGATTATAAATATATTTAAAGCCTAGCATAGATTGAGAACTAATTGCTTTTGAATCAAATTGTTGTTTACTATCGGCAACCATTTTCTAAAAAACAAAAACTATTAATTTAAATGAAATGAATAGAAAAATTATAATATACTTTAGCTTTTTGAAAATGTTCGAGAATATGTTGTAGACGTGGTGTTCTTGCACATTCGTTTTCGGTACCTGGATACGGTTGATTAGGATCTATAGAAGGCATACCTCTAACAAAATATGATAGAGAAGAAATCAGGTTTTTTTTTTAAAAATATTGTATTATTTCCAATTATAACTTACAGATATTCATGTGGTACTGTAATTGCTATCATATATTCTACCAGTTCATCAATAGAGATTTCAGGCTAGATTATAGAATATAAGAAATTTTAATATGTTACTTTCAATGAATTATATTATTACATTTAAGAGAAATAGTTCGTTAGCTATGAGTTCTAATACACTATTAGATATTTGAAACTAAATGAATTGGATTACATTCATTTTTTTTTTCTTTTGTCAATTTTTATCATACATTTTCCTGTGGTTTATTTTGATAAATACATTTAATAAACGTTGTATAAGATTCTAGAATATTTTTTATTATGATTTGTCGTTCTTCATTTGTTTGATTTTTTGATTTTATATATTTTAATTGACGTCTTGAAATAACTGGCTAATGAATACTTATGACACTCAAAAAAAAACATTTTCTATCGATAAATACAGCTTACTTGATAGATTTTTTTCTGATGAGAAACTATTCTGAAATATTCATATGATGTAAAAATGGAAATGTTAGATATTTTTTTTTTCTTACTTAAATGAATCATGTTTCTAAATAAATATAGAAAAAAAACGAATAAATATCTTAAAAAAAGAGAAGATAAAGCTAAATAACACACATCAAACATAATATCATAAGCAATAGATGGTAATTGACGACGTTCATTTCGAACTTGATTATTTATAGACAATTCATATTCAATTTTATTTGGATCTGTCTGATTATGTTGTAATCGACCAAAATAAAAAGAACCATAATCTTGATTAGTTGTTATGAAACGATCATCGAATTCATTATGAGATTGTTTCATAGTACAATTTGAACGAAAATATTGACAAAATGCTGATGGCGCTTATATTAATATTGTCTTATCATTACTGTAATGGATCATCAGTTATGTTTCATTATTATTGTATTCTCATTTTTCATTAAATATACAAAGAAATTGTAATAAGATTAAGTCATATATGACGACGAAAGTCTTATTTACTGATGACTATAAACCAAACAATCTATTTTTTTATATTTATTTCCTCGACTGAAGGGAGGGTCATATGAAAAAAATAGTTTGTCCGTTTGCTTGTCATCGGATCAATGGTCAATAAACATCAGATGTGAAGTTCATTTAGACGTAAGTTCTAAAGTTTCACCAAAGGTAATTCAGGTCGGGAAATTCGAACCTTAAGTCAGGTTTTACATCCGATCATCCCATTGGCTAAAAAGCTGATCGATCAGAAATGAGCTCTTTTATTTTAAGCTGATGTTCTTTAATAGACAATAGAACGAACAGTTTAAACTAATTTTATTGAATTGCGCTGTATTGTTCTCACTAAACAACGTATAACAACACTTGCCCAAACATCACATATTTCTTAGCTATGTATCCCAATCAACAACTGTATAATTCGCTTTTGTTTATGGATGGAGCGCAGGTATAGATAGTACCTGTCGGGCCCAGACCTGGTCGGATTCGAGTATCCGGATCCAACCCGACAGGCTTCTCGTCACCCATCTCACACTTGCCTTCTTATTTTCACTTAACCTGAAAAAGAAAAATGGAGATAAACTTTGCTTTTTCGTATAGATTTCAAACACAGTGACAGAACATTTGTAACATAAAGCATATCTAAATCACTCTGATGACGTCATCGGAGGGTCTCAAAAAAATGACAAGAGGAGGAGAGGATCCAAAAATCAAGAAAAAGTGATGACCTAAGATGTAAACAGTTTTTAACTTGAATTTCCTCCTTAAAATCTTCTGTTAATCAATAAAATATATTTTTTCATAATAACATGTTTTTTGAAAAAATTTCCTTATTCAAAATAATCGATTGACAGTCATAATGAATATTCTTTTTAAAAAAAACTGAAACTCTAAAAATTATATAATGCTTTTATTATTTTAATAGCAGAAATAAATGTAAGTATAATTATAAACGCTAATTTTGCTGTAGTATTGAAAAAGAAAAGTTTTATCTTGATTGTCAAAAATGTTACTATCTAAATTTATTTTAGCATGATTAAATGTAAAATAATTCGATTTAATCAACTTTCTTCGAACACCAGCATGGTATAAGTCTTGATGTTGTTTGTTGATATTGTTTATATTTTGGATATTTTCCTGAACTAATTGCTTCAGTAAAACTTGTTGAAATATGTATTAATAATGTCAATGAAATTGCACCCAAAATTGTCCAATTAATATAAGAAAATGGTTGAACAGAAAATGTAAATGCATAAAAAATCCACCAAATACATATTTCTGAGAAAAAATTTGGATGTCTTGAATATTTAAAAAGACCTGTTTGAAGAAAACCATCTTTTGTCCATGGTTGATGTGTATTTTTATCAATATGAAAATTCCATTGTTGTTGATCAGCTGTAGTTTCAATAATAAAAAAGAATAAGAATAATAATGTACAAATTAAATCCCATAAATTAAGTGATATTGATTGATGATATGCTATATAAAAAATTGGTGAAGCAATAAATAGAAGAAGAATATTTTGAATAATAGAAATAAATATTAAATTAAATATTTCAAATAAAAAACGATTATTAATAATTTTTCTTAATATAGGCCATCGATAATCTTCACTTGACCATTTATAACCATCTTTTCGTACAAAATTATATGTTAAACGAATACTCCACATCCAAGCAAGAATAGTCATTAAAAGTATACGAGGTTGAAATGATGCACATAAAAGAACAATTGAACAATATATTGGTGGTAATAAACTCCATAATTTATCAACTTGTGAATAATTTTCTGTAATTAAACCAAGTAGAAAACAGACAATTGCAGTAATAGTCATTAAACTTAATAAATATATTCCTGCATTGCCTTCGGTAAACCATACAAATGGAATCATCTTAAAAAGAAACAAGAAAATATAGATAACATTGGTTCTTCTTTTTTTTTTTTTTTTTGGTCTTAATTGAATAATATAAATTAACAAATTAGCTTGACTATATAATTATTTATTTATTTAAGAATAGAAAGATAATATTCACCGATTTATGAATTACTTAAAACAAAAATGAAAAAAAAAGAGACATGATATGATTTAATCATGTTTTTCTTCTTTACCAGGCGTAAGAATTTTTATACAACCTCGAAGCATTTTTGAAAACCAATATAAATTAATAACATCAAGTACAACACATACAACAAGAAGAATTAATCGAAAATAACCCATATGAGGCCATAATGGTGTCATAGCAGCTATATATACTTTCCACCAATAAATAGGCATTGCAAATATACGAACAAAAAAGAAAATTATAGTCATGAGCAATCCATTATATACGAATAGTTTTGATGTTCTAGGATATTTTAATGCATCAAGAAACCATCTACAAAAAAAAAAAACCAAAAAAGAATTAAATGTTAAAATAATAAAACAAAAAGTGAACAAACTGATTGACCTTATATTGACTGAAGGTGTCGAGAGTTCAGCAAGTAGTCGAAAATTAGCAAAATATGGCATCACATTTAATGTTAATACATAAGCAAAAGCATAAATAGACACAAAATGATGAGCCATTGAAAATGCATCTCCAATTGCTCTATAATGTATTATACCAATGATCGTATCTAAAATATAAATTATATACTTGATACAAACATAAAATTAAAAACTAATACGTAATGTTTTATCCGAATTCGTTCTTCCGAAAAGATGAGTACCTATTTTTTCAGAGATCCGATTTTCAGAAGAATTCCGCCCCTACGATCTTCATGCTAGACAAAAATACTACTGATATGATTGATGGATACTTTCAAAACCCTTTAGGTATTGTAGTTAAACGTCGTGATTGATAACTCATGTAAAGATAACATTAAATTATTATCAAAAAGCTGTAAAAATTCTCATTACACTAACTCAGACTCACACAATTACTGTAGTCATTTATTAGATTATTATTAAAAGTTTATTATTATTATGATCACAACTTGAATAAGATCAGACAATTTTAGCGATGGAAAAAAATAGTATGAGAAATAAGTTAAATTACCTTATTGAACTGAAAGAGTAAGATGCGTTCATGAATATTCGAACATCTTGAAGACGATCATTTATTAATAAAAAGCTTTTACGAGTATAAAATGTCTACTAATCAATTTCAATGAGTCAGATCGGTTACTATTTTTAGTTACATTGCTAATTTTAGTATACAGTTAAACACTATTTTACCTATGTGACATTCAAGTGACTTAATGCAATAGATAGCGCACTCTGTCTCATGTATAGATGAAGAATGTCATTGAATCGAATAAATACTCAAACTTTTATTTATTAGCTAAATGAAACTTTCAAAATATTTTCACAATAAAGATTCTTGATTGTTACCAATTATGAAGTGAAAAAATCTATGTAGGAAAATTTTGATAAAATATCAAATTTAAGAATCGAAATAGCCTTTATAAATATTATGTATTGGTTATCCATGTGATACACATCGGAAAGAAGTCGCCCGTAGACCGTTCGATGTAATGTATGTGATACCGACGGTTAACCAACAGTATTTACCGGTAGTACAAATAAACTTACGACATGCATATTCAATGAAATTAAATGCATAAATGTTTATGTTTGTGAAATTTGTATGTTCAAGATGAACTACACTTGCATCATACAGTCACTTATGAGTATAGATTTTCCCTTAATTAACGATTAAATACGCATGAGCAGTTATAATTACTTTTAAAATTTACTATCTTTCGCATTTTTCGTATTAAACTATTCATTCTTCGCCAAATTTTGTCCTCTTTCTATTGAAACATAGCACATGCAAATCTGTTCATATTAAGCAAAATACAAGCTACAATTATCTTTGAAAGCAACAGTGAGTACTCATTCTTAGTTGGAATCTTGATTTCATAACTTTTGATATGAATCAGTTTGAAAAAATATTAAAGAAATAGCTGTGATCTTCCCAAACCAAATGAGATATATTATTTTGAACAGCATATTTCATCATATTAAAAAACAAAACATATTTTTCAAAAACTAATCCTATATTAAAAGGATTAAAATCAGATTTTTATTCGTACGTGAGAAATTTTTCTTGGAAAAACCAAATAAATTTCGCACCGGCTGACCTATCTCAGGGTTTGATAGATAAATATCAATTTCTTTTATTTATTTCATGAATATAAAATATCAATCAGACTTGTTTTCTCGTAATTTATTTTCGACATATATATATATATATGAAGTTTTTATTTTTCTGAGTCACTTTTTTGTCCTTCTTCTTATCGTAATATTTACAATGAGATAAAAACAGAAAAATAAAAAAAATATTCAGATAACTCACCACATAATAAATATCCAATAACAATAGACAAATTTGTTTGTAATAAATAGCTTTTATATCTACACATGGCAAATTCAAATAAATAGAAAATAAAATAATATTTGCTTTTTTTATCTTACATTAGAGGATTAGCATTAAGTCCACGATCATCAATCATCATATATACACAAATAGTACCAACAACAAGTGAATTAATTGATGAATTAATTCTAAAGAATTTTCTTATCTAGATTTTCTTTTGGGATTAAAAAAAAAATATAACAAAATACCTTGTATTCCAATCAATTTTTTGTATTTCAGTTAAAGTTCTATAATCTTTGATTAATAAATTTGATAAAAATGGATCAATAAATTTATAAAGAATTGTAAATACAATAAAACTAGTGGCTACAACTGGTAAAAATGTTGGATCAAATTTAACATTGCGTATTTGTTCCAAATATGTAGTTGAATTCATTATTCTAATTATATTTAACTAAATATCGTTCTAAAAGTGCGAATTAACTTTTGCACAAAAATTAACAAAGTAAACAAAAAAAACAATTTTTTTTATCGTCACTTTATTTCGAAAAATTTTTTTTTCTAAAATGAACTTTAATTATTATATAAAATAAACAATTCAAAAAGAATATCATAATCATTGTAGTCTAGCTAGCTACATCTGATATGTATATGATTCACAAAACATTTCATCTTCGTCCAATGATTAACCGACAGAGGTCGTTCCTTAGACTCTTATCATAACTATAAAACTAAATTAACTATAGGTAGGGTGAAGATATTGAATCAAACATGCAAGCTAAAGAATTGTCGCTTGTTCTCACCGTGTTTTACTGTAATCTACCAGACCATTTTTTTTTCGCCAACGCATAGTCATTGTTTCTCCTACAATTCTTATCGCTTTACGGATTTACGAAAAACAACGATGAAATGACGCTGATTTATGTCGTTAACAGCACTGATTTCGTAGAGAGGGTTGGACACTCGATTCATCGGTGACAAAAAATGCTACGTTGCAGCGGAAAAATGATACTAACGTCAAAAATGGTCTACCACTAAACACTCCGCACTATAAAAATGATGTGTAGTATTCATTTTATGCGTATCTGTTCACTCATAGCTTCTAACTACAGGAAAAATGAAAATCAATAAGAAAAATGTACAAAGAAGAATAGAATAATTTCATAAGCATTAGAGAAATGATGTCTATTATTACTTTTATACGAATATGTTCACTCATAGCTTCTACGTGCTCGAAAAATGAAAATCAATAAGAAATATGAATAATACTATAAGAAAAATGCACAAGGAAAAATCCAATAATTTCATAAGCATTCGAATAATCATGTCTACTATTAGTTATATCCCTATATGTTGAATCATAGGTTCTAAGCGCAAGAATAATGAAAATCGATAAGAAAAATGAATAATACTATAAGAAAAATGTACAAGGAAAAATCCAATAATTTCATAAGCATTAGAAAAATTATGTCGAGTATTACTTTTACACGAATACATTTACTCATAGGTTCTACGTGCAGGAAAAGTGAAAATCAATAAGAAAAATGAATAATACTATAAGAAGAATGTATAAGGAAAAATGGAGTAATTCGATAAGCATTAGAAAAATTATGTCGGGTATTGCTTTTATACGAATATGTTCAGTCATAGCTTCTACGTGCGATGGTTGGCCAACGATTCGATCGGTGTGAACAGTGTTAATTTTCATCGGAATATTGACGTGCAAGTGAAAAATTCTTCTCTAAATAAAGTCACAATACCGAAAATTTATCGAACAGTTAAAAGTGCAATTCATATAATAAAAAAAAGCTATAGGAAAAATGAAATCGACTACTGGAAATTGATTTCACCTATAGAAAAACTTTCAAGATAACTATTTCTTCATAAAGACACTTATTCATCGGAAAAATGAAAATTCATAGTAATAATGGACATTCCTATGGGAAAAATGAAATCGAAAAATGAAAAGATGATTTGTCTATAGGGAAATTTCTTAGACACTCCACTGTATGTATATACACATACATATAGTTATCCAGCGGAGAAATGAATAGAATAATAAGATACGAATGAAATGTGTATACATATGCATATATGTATATGACGGACGTCCTATATGAGCAGAATGGAAAGAAGATTCATTTTTGATCCGGATGGTATTTTTCCGCTTGAAATGAGCATTGATCTCATCGATCGATTTGTTGTCCACTGCTGTAACTATCTAAAAAGAAAATAAGTCTACGATAACAAGCGACAAATCGATAACATTTAGTCACCACAATTATAAAAAAATAATATAATCAATAATGAAGATATTAGCTAAAAAAAATATGAATACCACCAGGGTAGATACATCTGTCCCTATAGCCTTAGCATTTTTATCAGATAAGCTATTATATGAAATGGCAAAATTAATTTTTCGGATAAACAAGATTGTTTTTCCAATTGACAATAATAAAAGAATGACTGTCGCAGATCGATAATAAATTGAAAATACTTCGAAGAGTAAATCATTCATGTGAATTAAACGTAATGAAGATCGATCAGTTGCGTTGTGTTATCGAGATTCATTCTTCCGAAAGGGCGAACATCTATTGTTGAGAACATAGATACATAGACATGGTAGAACAACCATAAATTACGGGAATAGGAGCCAACCCGATCTTCGGAATGGCACTGTCTCTTCGGCCTTCACATTGAATAAAACACTGATGAGTTGATACTTTTTTTCTTATTAAATCAATTTTTGAAATATCATCTAGGTACTTCGATCTAACATTGAAGACAATGACTATGACAGATTACACAAAAGAAAGATTAATCTATTTTGAACTATTAGACACTTTAACTCATATCGATCATGTAAGTGAAGTAGTATCTATTTAGAGTACTGTTCTAGGAATCATAAGAATCTACTAACCAAGTAATCTCAAATAAACTGTAAAATTAGTAACCTTCGGTTAGAATTTGTCAGGAATCATATGAATTTAGTTTTTTATCATTTAGATTAGAGAACCTATTGCTAGTAATCTTTTCTTTCTTTTATTTATGATACTCATAAATAAATTCAATTGCCTTTTATTCAAGTCAATCTTTTTTCTTGTATCTACTAAGCACATAAAAGATAGATAATACCTATTCTGAAGAGAGAATACATGAGAAAAAAAAATGAATTTTATATCCTACATATAAGTAAAACATGGACTAATGCATTCGAATTTTGATTGACATGAATTTATGTTTACTTGACACAATCCTAATATTAACGATTTGCTTGAATAAATAGATTTAATTCATTTTTCTTCTATCTGTTTCATTTTATTTATTACACACACTAAAAAAAACCGTAGAAGAAGAAGATGATGAACAAGTAAACAGATTTCGAGTATAGAAAAAAAAAATAGTTTCTCAAATTTCCTGAGAGACTTAATTCACACGCATACGTATATATATATGTTAATGTTTCAATTTCATTCAAATAAATAAGGCAGAAATATCAGATGTAACAATATACACACATACGAAAAAACAAAAAGAAAAAAAGAAGAATGACAATTAATTTAAAAAAAAAAAGAAATTTCATTAATCTGATATTTGTCTATCTGAATCAGAATATTGTTTATTCAAAATAAGACATCTGACAAAAAGTTTAAGGTCGACTTGTTGAAGTCATTGGTTCATAATCAAGCATTTGATCAAGTTCTCGATTAAGATCAGAGAGCATTGAATCAATATCAGACAATGCATTTGTTGTATCATTTCTATAGAAATAAGGACAAAAAATCATTAACAAGAAATAATAATGCATCATATTTGAGTCTATATTTCGGACATATAAAGAGGTTCTCTAGATCAGAGACGGTTAGACAACAAAACGGTAGCTGTTAGATATTGAATACGTCAAGAAAACAGCAATTATTTTAACTGAAATTTTTAAGATTCATAAAAATCTAATTATTTATTAAATTTTAGTTCTCAATATCCTATCCTATGATAAATATTCTGTTCTCTCTCTTTATATGTCTAAAATATGAATTTAAAAATAGTAAATCATTTGAGATGATTTCTTCATATAACTTACTTGACTGTTTTATTTTGTTTAATATATTGTAAACGTTTATCTCCTGTTAATAAAGATGAATTTCTTCCATTAATTTGTGTTGAAGTTTTTCGTATTTGTTTATTAGGTGAATGTATATTTTTTGAAATAAATCTATCATTATTATCATAAATAGCTGTTGTCATTGGATATGATGGTTTTAATAAATGTGTATTTGATTGTTCAAAAAATTGTATTGGTAATGAACGTTTCATTGTATCTAATGATGTATTATATAAATTATTATTTTGATTATGTGGTGAACGTTGTTTTATAGTTCCAACATTTTCATTTGCAAATGGAATACCATTTGTTGATTCTGTACTTGATGATAGATTTGTATCACCTAATAATTGTAGATTTGTTAGTTTATTTGTAGATTGAATATAATTTCCATTGGTTATAGATGATAAATTTATATCATTTTGTAATAATATTGTTGGAAGTTTATTTTCATTTGAATTTATATTTTCTAAACTACGTGTTCGAGATGATGATGATGATAATAATAAATCATTATTATTATTTATTGATATATTTGTATTATTTGTTGTTGATGATAATGGAGGTGGTAAACGAAATGATGATGTTGTCATTGGACTAATATTTGAAATAATTTTTTGTGGCTGTTGTTGTTGTTGTTGTTTATTAAGAAGTATTTTTGGTGATATTGGAGGTTTTCGAAGTGTTGCATAATTTGATGAATCACCATTTGAATTTCTACGTGTTGGTGATAGATGAGATAATTGAACTGATGGTCTAGAAAAAAATAAAAAATAAAGATAAGATTTCCGATTAAAAATATTTATTTACTTTTTATTAGTTAATTGTGTTGGTAATATACTATTATTCTCAAGAGAATTACAACGTTCAAGTGTAGATTTTGTTTGTCGTATTGGAACATTAGGTCGATTATTTAAACCATTTGATTGTTTTGATGATAAACGATGATTATTTGGTGATGATACAATTGTTGAAGATTGTGATGATGAATTTGTATTAATTTGATAAAGACCTTTTTTTATATCTTTTAAACGTTTTATACCAAGCATAAAACGTTTTTGATGACCTAAAGAAAAAAAAAAAAAAGATTTTATATTTAATAATATCAACTAACAAAGGAAGTTGTCCAATTAATAAATATAAAAGTGATTTGAATAGTTCATAGATACATGATTTATTAATCAATCAATTTGTTGAAGAATTATAAAAAATTTAGAAATTAAGAGTATATATACAACATTCATTATCATATGATGTGAATTTTCTCTTCAGTCATATCCACATGCCAATGAAAATAGATGATCATCAGTAGTAATTTACTGTTACTAATTGTTTTACGAACTTTCAAGCAATTAACACTGATGTGTTTTCTTGAGGGAGAAAAATGACTATAACATTGCGATATCTTGATAGTAATAAGCGAACTCTTTTTAAAGTATTCATGGCACATTTGGATCTATATATAATGCGCATAGTTTCGATTCAAAAGCGATTTATCAATCTGATAGATCAATGAATATATGTTTAGTAATTATTTTATTGAAGAGTTATGTCAAGGTTAAATACAAGATTTAATCTTGCTGTTTTATATGCATATACATATATATATCTGATCGTATGGTCATGGTCATAGATAACGTGTGATACAAATGTCGGTCCGTATTTCTTTTCAATAGAAAGATGATGAAAGAAAAAAAATGTTTTTTTTTCTTATTCAGAAGATAGAGAATTTGTTTTTCTCTTTCAAATTATGTTAATCAACTGAATGACAGAACTAAATATCGATGTCTATTTTTCTTGAGTAAACGCATGTTAGAATGATTATTTTTCTATTAACTAATAGAAAAATTTTCTCTCCTTTCTGAACTGTAAATGACTTAATTTTATTATATATTCATAAACAAAATGATACAAGAAGAAAGAAAATAAATCTTGTAAATCAACTGAAATATTATGTTAATCTAACAGCAGGCATACCAAATGCTATTATGTAAGTCAGCAATGTAATACTATTGATTTATCGAAGCATTATTTCTAATAAAAATGTAAAATAACATCATAAATTAGGAAGAATAACTTTCCACAGTTTTCAATTCCTGACAGTAACTGATGTTCTTTTTTTTTTCGTCACTTACGACTGATGATTGATTGTAATTAGAAAGT
>CAJNOL010001807.1:0-15580 GCA_905250125.1 Rotaria sordida
GTCGAGCTGGATAGGCAAAGTTGACATTATCAAATTGAATATCACCATTCATGTTGATAGCTTCTTCACAAGCAACGGAATCTTGGAATATTTGTGTCTCATTTATACTTGTCTTCTCTTCCTATATTATGTAATGATGAAGAGATATTATCGTAAATCAGGCACAACTATACCTCATCGATCAATCGAAATACAGGCATTAAAGCACCTCGAGCTTCTTCCAATAATTGAAAGAAAGGACTAACAAAGGCAATATTAGTGATAAGTCGTGCCAAAGTAACCACTATCTATTCGAACATCAAGAGCCCATTGCTTCTCGGAATCTGATGGATGAACTGAATAACTTACCACAAGAAGATCACTAAAACTGAGTTTTTTGTGTCCTTCTTGATGCATGAGAGATGAGCCGAAAGCAAAACCAACAGAATAAATAATGTATCCTATTAGATAGATCCATCCAGCAAGAAGACCAAAAGCGGCACCCTTGCGTATACTACTCCAACGAGTCGCCTTCAATTTGCTTTCGTATCTAAATCAAAAATAAAATTCGAACTTGACCATGTTTTATGGTTTATAAAGTTCATTTATTAGTAGATATATTCCCTACCTTTTTTCTTCGACTTTCTCACCATTGAGCGAAAGCACAGTACGAAGAGAACTGAACACCTCTTGAACGACTTCTCCCGCTTTTGAGTACATATCCAATTCGTTTCTTGATTCTTTGGCAGTGAGCTTTTAGAATTAATATCAGCTAAATCAATCATCAATAATTGCATTTACCTCGGAAAAAACGTATGATCCGGCAATAGTTAATGGTACTGTACATAGTATGACAAGTGTCAACTTCCAATTGATGATTAAGGCAACACAAGCACTGCCCATAGTAGAAAATAATGCTACGAGCACCATTGATAATTCAAAACCAATACCTTTACTCAAAGTATCAATGTTGCTATGAAATGAGAAAGCCAAATATTGTTTCTAATACAAGTATTGAAAGAAAATTGCTTACTTGAACAATTTGACACTGAATTGACTAATCGAATTCATATCACAATAGGAAACATTCTAGGAATGAGAGAGAAAGAGAAGTAAATGATCCACATATGCAACAATCAACTATGATGAGATTGTAACGGATACAGCTGAATAAATGGCCTTCTCATGGTTTTTCTCGATATCTCCATTTTTTATCATCTCGCAGATTTAAGCTTTTTTTCAAAAGATACATTTTGTAATTCTTCACAAAATAATATATATGTTTTTCGACGAAAATAAGCCTCTTGATTTTTCAAACACAACACAACTGAGTAGAACCATTATGTATAATTTTCAATCTTTTTTTGTTTTTTAACTTTACTCTTGTAGTATTTTAACTCTTACAATATTGAAGCTTGTATTATGACACTCTCCAGAGTTGGAACCGAACAGCTTTTTTCTGTCCAGTCCGGTCCGGCTAGCAATCGACCGGATAAATTTTACAGCCAAACTGGTAAAAATCCGGCGAAAATAACCGACCATGAAAGTATCTGTTCGCATAAAATGGTGGCGAAAGGAAAATTGAATATTTACGTGTAGAAATCGGAACTAGGGGTGACCAATTTACATTTACGAAAGTTTAATAAATCCAAAAATAAATTTTGTAAGTTTAAATTTATTTTAAATTTAAATTGGATTTACATAAATTTAGATTTTTTAAAATTATTTAAGTTTATTTAAATTTTTTTGAATTTATTTAAGTCCAGTTTAAATCAATATAAATTCAATTTAAATTCATTTAATGGGATTTCAAACCATACGCATTAATTCATATAGGATTTAAATCTAATTAAATGAGTTTAAATTGAATTTAAAAATTTATGTAATTTAAAATAAATTTAACTTTTTAAAATTTACATTTCAAATAAATTTAAACTTTCATATCTGAAAAATTTAAATTGTTTTAAATTCATATTCGCAAAAATTTAAATTTAAAATAAATTAACAGGATATCGGCACCTCTAATCCGAACTGGAAACTAAAACTTGGGAATGAAACTCTTACCATCATATTTTATGGCAAGGTGCGTCAACCTTTCGAGTCAAATATCGATATAAATTAGCTATTGAGGTCAAATCTGTTTTTTCATTTTAGTTTCAAAAAAGGAAAAATAGCAAGTTTATAACAAATCTGATACAAAATTGTAAATATTTATTTTTCTTGATTCAGGCAGCTGCCTAAGTAGAACAAGAAAATAAATTATTTGATCTAGGTTAAATTGAGCGAATACATGAGAAAGAAATCAATAGAGTTATAAAGAGAACAATCAATCGCTTATAGTCAAGTTGAAGACAAGATATCTATTGAGTCTTTCGCAAACACATTCTTCTGACTTAAAAATTTCATAAAAACACCGTTTTCAGTAGAGAAAATTCTTGGATGCAAACAACAATTTTGTAATGATGAACTGGCAAACACTCGAGTCTGTTCGATCCGGTTTAACTTCTTGCCCGGCCTTGTTCGGTTCGGTCCGAACTGGTTCAAACTCTAATACTCTCAGATGTTGTAATTTTTTTCTCTGAATCAACTCATTGTATATAATGCTGGTTTTACCAAATTTATTAAAACTATGAATTGTGAAGGCGTCATGAAATCAACTGCAAGAATGTAAGAGTTTACATGGCACAGGAAAAACTTTGAGAAAGACAAAAAAAGATTACAAATTGTGCGTAATAGTTCCATACAGCTCTGTAGCGTGTGAAAGATGAAAAGACTATATTCATCAAATAAAACAAGCTTTTAACGGAACTCCTATGGGATTAAAATGCAGAATGTGATGAAGTCACTGTAAGCATAATATAGAAGCCTATCTATGCCTACGATAGTATTTTAGGGAACCAATGAGTAATGTATGAAAAATCCCTTGAAATCATCACTGAGCATGATAGATATACTGGGAACTCCAAACAATATTTGTTATGGTCTGTAGAAACAGCGAGAGGGGTCACTTTTTCCATAATTCACTTTAACACTTATTCCCTGTCATATTTTGCAATATATGATTTTGTAGAGAATATCACAATGCATATTTTGAAAGAAAATTTAAGTCTGAATGACGGTAATCAATGGAGATATCGAGAAAACAATGACGAGATCATTTATTCTGTCTCATCCGTAATGTCTGCGTAAGGATGAAGTGATTAACATACGCGTTGTAGGAGTGATTGTAAAAGACGAATACGTATTCGAGAGGCTTGCCGTCTACCGATCATCGTGAATAGAAAGTAACGGACAGCAACACACACGAATTCGATTGAACCGATGACTATGTACATTCAAGATGCAAACCATTCTCTTGTTTAATGCTTGAAGAGTTATGATATTTCTGCTTACTTAATAGCCAGCTCAATTGGTTTCTCACATTAGCATGAAATTCTGTTGTAGACAACGACAATAATGGCACTAAGGTGGTACTCTCATTTAGACAGAGTCTGAAATTGATGAATAATGAATAAAGAAAGGAGCTGAAGTTCATCAACGTATTTTGTAACCATTACTTACTTTTGAGATCGATTATAGTTGAAAGTATTTTGCACAGTATTCCATGGGCATCCTCTGCTGTTGTTAAGAGTAATAGATGTGTTGTTCTGTAGAGGACATCGACCAATGAATGATTGCAACGTAAATGCGCTCGTAAGTCGTGCAAAAACCACAAAACGTGCTGTGAAGGCAATACTGTATAGTAAGATGGCACATAGCCCGAGAAGTATCATGAGAAAATCTAGCCGATCAGCAAAACGAAACTATCGTAGAGTTAAACCAATACTCCATTGTTGAATATGTATTCGCACTTGATTTACTTACCAGTTGGAAATATTCAACAGCTGATCCAGTTCGAATGTGATCATTATTATCATCCAAGTTTTCATACTTCTGATCGAAATGTTTGAAAGCGAAGATTTGACCCCAATCAGACAATCTATATGAATATGACATTATCGTTGACGTCTTTCTAGAATTCAATTCTATCTTACGAGTTAGCTACCGATCGTGTTCTCTTCTTATTACTATTATTATTAGAGCAACGATCTACTTCTGATATTAATGGCTGCTTATCACTCATGGCGTGGTGCGCAAGCTTCTTCCTTTGAAAGAAACCGAAAATGATAATATCTGCGTAGCAAACAAATGTACGAACGATTGATTTGCTTGGTTAAACATATACTTTTGCGCATACATAATAATCAAGGATAATAAACAAAGATACCTCTACTGAATATGGACAAATGGAAAGAGCCATGCGTCGTGCATATAGCTGATCGGTGAGATAAATAGAGAAACAATAGATTAGATTTTTGAGTCATTCATTCACAATAATGCAAAAAATGGATAGAAAAGTCATAAAATACAGCTGTTAGCTTGCTTCAACGACTTTACGTTTATTTTATTTTATTTTATTTTATACTTATAATGTCCTTCAATCAAGTACATATATCTGTATAAAACATACAATAGAGAAGAAAGCGAGAGAGAAAAAAGAAAAGCATAACAATAACGAAGAAATAGAGAGAAAGCAAGGACAGGGATAAGAATAAGTCACCGCTAAGAACAATTTGAGAAGTAAATCTATGAGCAATCCCATGTCGTGAGAATCGTGGTGATTTTACCGATTTGCTCAAAAATACACATAATATCTTGACTAATTCTATTAGCTTGAAAAATCAACGATACAATCAGATTTTATCATGATATTGATACAAAAATCGATTAATCATGATCGCCCAAAAATAGGAATAATTAATTACGATTAAGCGAAATTTGTTTTTAGTCAGGAACAAATTTTTTGTTGCATAGTTAAAAGTTTAAGATAAATACACATAAAATATAGATTACATACATTAGATTGTGGTTTTAGAAGTGTAATTACAGCATAATGAAAGAAAGCTAATTACTACAGTTGATATCAGTAGCATATTTTTCATTTGGTTAGACAATCAATATAAATATCAACGTTTTCGTTCATTCTTTGTATCCATTAGCGGATAACGTTTGAACGTTTAATTCGAATTCCATATGCTTATTCTAGTTTAACATATATACAGGGTGTCCGGAAATTCATTTACCAAAAAGAAAATTCAATATCTTCATTAGAGCTCGAGCAAACGAGCTGATATTTTTGTCAATGATAGAGGCATTCTCAAAGATTATGTCTATAAAGACATGCCCAGAGAGATCCTTTTATATGTATTAGTATTGACCTCAACAAAAGAATTTTACTTTTTCACAGATAGAGAAAAAAACAATATACAGAGTGGGGCAAACGTCATTTTGCCAAAAAAAATTGATTATCTCCATTACGGCTCGGGCAAACAAGCTGATTTTTTTATGAATGATAGAGGTACGTTCAAACTTTATATTCATAAAGACAAGCGTAGGAAGACCCTTTGTTAAGTATACTGTTTTTTTCTCTATCTGTGAAAAAGTAAAATTCTTTTGTTAAGGTCAATACTAATACATATAAAAGGATCTCTCTAGGCATGTCTTTATAGACATAAACTTTGAGCATGCCTCTATCATTGACAAAAATATCAGCTCGTTTGCTCGAGCTGTAATGAAGATATTGAATTTTCTTTTTGGTAAATGAATTTCTGGACACTCTGTATATTCTTTCTATTGCAAATAATTGAGTTGTTACTAAAGGTCTAATGAACTTTTATGAATTCAGATATTGTAGCTGGTAAAAATAATCTTTGGCTCCCTTTTTTAAACATCTTTTATTCAGTTCCTTTTTGCTTGACTATGGTACACATTTTTTTCACTTATCTTTAGGTGAACCTGAGTCAGAAGGTAATGAAACCTGATTTAAATGAACTATTCATTTATTTTTCAGATACATCGTATTACTTAATGAGACAAGACCTTAAGCATCAAAATCAATTACCAACACTGACAGTATTGTGAGTAGAAATACATTAAGTTTCCTTCTGACTTTTTGTCAATAGGTTTTCAAATCTAATACTGATGAACAAATTGGTCTTCTTCTAATTCCAGCTGACAAAACAAACCTAAATACATTTGTATTAAAGACCATCGATCGGCTTTTCAAAGAAACAGACCTTCGTGATATTAATTCACATTTTATTGATACAAACAAACAAGTTATGATTATTCGAGGTTAATTACTACAAAGTCATCACCTAATCATATTTTTTTTCATTATAGATGCCGTTCAAGCTAAATGTGGTTTAACAGCTGATGAGCTGGCAACTGTTTGGATAGCAATGCTCGAGTGAATAAAATCTAAAAGAAGAAATATGAAAGCTAAAATTCGAAAGAATATGATCAAACCTGGTAGTTTCTTTCTCAGTAAATCCTAAAATATGTTTCGACGGTTTTCACTTCTAGATAACAATAATCTTGTTAGTAATACTGCAAATCCATTAACACGATTGATATCATCAATGCAACAAAATCTCAACATTCAAGAAATCAATGAACAGTTCCAATGATTATTTGAGTTAAAAAAAGCTTAATAACATTGGATATTCTTATTGTTTGATGCATTATGACTATTATAATTGATTCTCAATTATGGTTCTCGGTATTTTTTTCATTTACCCACACACATTTGATTCTAACTATGTAGTTCTTCCACTTGAATCTTGTGTTCCTACTCCAATTAGTATAGCTTTCATACGTTGATATGTCATATTTTTACATCTCAATGATTATTCATACTTTGTAAATGTGATCCTTTGCCATGTGTCTTTATACGTGTTAATTATAATATCCACCTTTTACTTTCATTTTTCTACCTCATGAGTGAAATGTGTGAAGAACAATATATAACTTACGATTTGCTTGCTTTTGTTATTACTTTTACTGTTAGATGTGATCCATATCGTTGTATTTTTTTTTAAATAAAATCTAATCGAAAAAAATAGATGCTACCAATATACAATAAATAAAATCGCTGATGAGTCGCAATAATATTAAGTCAGACTGGCGATAACACTACGGTTAACATTAAGAGTAATCGGTGAACAAATCACAAGTTATCGTAATAATCGCTAAAAATATCATTGAAAATCGGCAATTAATCACGTTTCAGCTCACGATTATCGTTTCGATATATCGCGATAAATCATCAATTTTTCAGCGGTTTTGAGGACACGGGTTAATAAACATCAGTTGATAGGAGTGCAAATATCAATTGACAAGCTAAAAAAACAGATGAATCAGGAAAGGTTTAGCATTATAAAGAAATGTTTGGGATTGACGTGATTTATTATTAATTCTTTCATATTGAGTTAATGATTTTTAATCATTTTCAGTTAACTTTATTACTAAATTTATATCTTCTATATTTAAAAATTTATCGAATTTGTTCTTCATGCAAAACGTCAACATGATTCAAACAATTATATTGTTTTCCATCATTATATTGTTGTTCCGCATGAAGAAAAAATTCAATAAATTGTTAAATGTAGAAGATATAAATTTAGTAATAAACTTAACTGAAAATGATTGAAAATCATTAACTCAATGTGGAAGAACTAATAATAAATTACATCAATTCCGCACATTTGTTTCAGAGATGGAACCGGTACCGGTTACCGACCGGTCCGGTCCGGTCCGGTACCGGTCTGGATTTTGGATCGACCGGTCTACCGGTCCATACCGGTCTGCCGGTCCATACCGGTCTGACTGGTTCAAATCGGTCTATACTGGTCTATATTTTTCATTTTCCTGCTCTATGATTGTATTCAAGGTACGAAGGTAACCCACCAGAGAGTTCACTGCACACGAAGATTTCATTTTAAGCTTCAGCCTGTTGTCTGCCGATCGATATTTTATCGATAGGTCGGGTTTTCCTGATAAACTGGCGCATCATCAGTATCCTGTCACTATCGGTAGATCGGTTTAGAATGGTAGACCGATTTGGACCGGTAGACCGGCCGGTCCGGTCCGGTCAGCCTTTCTCCAGACCCGTGCCGGTACCGGTCTGAAAAAAGGTAGACCGGTTCCATCTCTGATTTGTTTCTCAAATGAAATAAATGTGGAAACCTCGGATTTAAATCCGAGAGTTATGTGTACTTCAAAAAGTGAATGAGACAGATGAGTCATCCTAGGATGTGCGGACATACAAACTATCCTGGCAAACCTTGTCTATAAACACTTGATTTCTATTGGCTACTGCTCAACCAATAGGATTTGCGGGTGAATACAGCTCAGATTTGAACTCTTCACCTTGATTTACCCTAAGAAACTCGTTTTTCCTATAACTTGATTTCTATTGGTTACTGCTCAACCAATGAGATTTCGAGGCGAATGGAACACAGATTCGAGTTCTCCACCCCAGAAAACCTCGAAGTATCATCTCTGTGATCGGAAGATAGAGCTCTAATTGTAGATCACATAGAGCGTAGACGAAAACAGAACCGAATTCTGTTTAATTATCTTTGCAATAGGTGAGTTAGCTTTCTTGTTTCCTTATGTTTCATATACCATTTTGTAGCTCGTGAAATTCTCTATCGAATGGTATATAATAGTTGGGTTTTATTTTGAATTTGATAGGAAAAGTTTTTTACGAAAGCGGGGATGGGTCGATTTTCGCATAGGAAGCCATAGGAAAAAATGAGTCTTTTTGCAATAACTCAGGAATGGTTCAGCCAATTCTTCTCATCTTCGAACTCGATCAAGACATTGTTAAGACTGAACTGTGTAGAAAATTTCATCTCGATTGGACTCTCCTTTCAAAAGTTATCGTGTTAACGGCCGGACGGACGGACATACTGACCGATTCTAGAGTGTACTCACTTTTTGAGTACACAAAAAGATTGTATTCAAATTAATAAACAAAATTGTATATTAAGTTTTAATTATAAATATTCAAAACAATATCATGATATTCTTGTGCCAATAGGCATATTATCTTATATGATATCTTTACTTTCTCAGTGTGTTCTTGTACAATCAATAATACAGTGTACATAATCGTGTTACTCTTACATTTATCTAAGATTGATTGAACCTTGTTCTCTTTCTGTCGTACTGCACTTCTCAATATATATCACCATTCACTCGTTCAGTCTTATATTGTAATCTTCTTGGCCTCATCACTGGTTCATCTTTACGTTGTTCTCTCCTTGGCCTCTTCATCTTTCTTTTCATCACCTCTTATTCTACTCGTGTATATAAACGTGTGCTTTACATGTAAACGAGACGATTGTATGATATAAAGGATTATAATAAAGTGTAACTCCATCTGCACTAACATACCTTCTATCATAAATCGTCACAGTTGACGATTGATGATATGAAGAAGCTCAATAAAGCATAATTCCATCAGTATTCACACTTCTTCTATCTGAAAATCGTCACAATTCTCTCGAAAATAGACAGTTTAATATTAAATAGAACTGAATATTTAATTATATTAAAACCTTCATAAAACTCATCAACATCAGAATTACACTGAAAATATAATTCTACAAGAATAAATGTATGTAATGAACAACAATTCTGTTAGAATGTCAGACTTCTGACGAAATTCTACTGGAAAAACAAAATTCTGATTTTGGACAATTCTGCCTGCCGTCGTTTGGATAGGTGTTTTAGAGTGTAAGCGAAGAGAAGATTGATGTCTACACTCAGACCCACATACTTAGCAAAGTTAGAGGCATCTAACCTACTTTGACTGATAGTGTCCTGGAAACTCTTTGGAAAGCCTAATACAGGCATCACATAATTCGCATAGAGTTCTGCACTGTTGTCTACCTTTAGAGATCTGTTGAAATGAGAATTGTATTGAATTCTGAAGGAATAAAAAAAATGAATAATAATTACTTGTTTTCTTGCCTTGGGTCTCCAGTAAATCTCGTTGTTCTCAGTAAGACAATGAAACTGAAAAGTGAGCATACATAACTGTTTTTTTATTGACTTCATGATTCGAATGCTATATGGAAAACAGTTTCAACTCTTATTGTAGAACAAGAAGATATATTAGCTAGATAAACGTGTCAATCTGGCCACAAGAGAGCGTTGCGATACTTGCCAAATAGTATTACGGTGATCGAATTTCGTCAAACTCATGTAGATACTACAGTTATTTATGCTGAATTCAAATAAAATAGTTTTAGTGGATAATAGTCTGTGCAAGTTAAAATAATTTTTAATTTTGCTCGTTTTTTTGCACGAGTGACACCTTATTATCAATCGAGAGCAATGTTTACACTTGTAACAGCTATTCATTTTTTCTTTTTTGTTTCATTGTTCTCCATCAGCTTTTTTTATCTTAGCTATTTTATAGTTTATATTAATGAAGTTTTAGTTGGTAGTTTTTAATTTTTCAAGTGGGACCATAATTTGAAGCTAAACTTAATTAAAAGTATTTTTAATTATTGTATACTCAACAGATTTGAGCTATATATAGCACTTTATCAATGTCTCAGAGATACTTGATCGATTTCATTTCATTTTTTTGCTCATCAATGCTATTTAACATATAGATAGAGAGAATAAACAAAGATGATCTATTGATTATCGTTATTTGCAGAAGTTTTTCTTGTTTTTTTCTAAATCTGTTATTATCAGAGCATTTGATATTGATCGTTTTATACTTGAGAAATGGATGTTTAAGAATAAAATTAATAACTGTGTCGACTTTTTTGCAAACTATACATTGTACTTCATAAAAATACAACAATAAGGAAATTATATTGTTGGTAAACTATTATCTATATAGATAATACTCTTAAATAAGTAATCTACTAAGAAAAAATTTTTATTGTTATGTACATTCCATATTTTAAATTACAGCTGACACATTTTTTTTATTTGATTCTTTTACAGATGACGAAATTATAAACATGAAATAGATATTTATATGACAGAGTATATCAAACTTTCTTCTCGAATTCTAGTAGTATTACATAATAGACCTTCAATTATAATAGAACTTAAATTATGCTGAAAGTGAGTGTAAAAGATTAATTATTGATTACAGATGAAATATGTCGAATATCTTGTTCAATTTGAACAACTCTAGGATCTGTAGCGGATAATAAATGATGATAGATAACCTGTGCTTCTTCTAAATATCTCAATGCTGGTCTCCATTTCTCATAATTTTTATAGAGATGACCAATATTTTCAAGTGTTAATCCATAATCAATATTTTGTATATAAAACGACGTACGATAAATTTCAAGTGCTCGTTTGAAGTTTTCTAAAGCGAAATCAAAATGATCTAGCTGTTCATGAACTAATCCAATATTATTATATAACGCAGCTACATCTGAATGATTTATTCCATGATATCTCTGCTTGATTTTCAAAGCCTTTTCAAGACATTTCAGTGCATCAATATAATTTTCTGTTTCATTATGAATAACACCCATATTAATAAGACACATAGCGACTTTTAAATGATTTTCACCAAGTGCTTGTGTCCAAATATTTAAAGCTTTTTGATATGCTTCGAGTGCTTGATTATAATCTTCTGTTTTTCGATAAATATTACCAATACTATTAAAACATGTTGCAATATTTAAATCATCTGAACTCATTGTTTCCATCATGATTTTAAGTGATTTTTCATACCATTTAATACTATCTTTATAATTTCCTTTACCTGAATAAACTCTACCAAGATGGTAATAACATAAACCAGTTTGTTTATAATCATCTGAAAATTCTGTAAGTAAACGTCGATAATATTTTTCTGCATCATCATATTTTTTCATTTGATGTAAAATACTTCCAAAACTAAAAACGTTATTTTCTTGATCATTATATTGTCTTTTTATTTGATCAATTCGATATTTTAAATCATTATCTTGATCACTACATAACGATAAATGAATAACCCAAATATTTTCTTCATTTAAAATAATATTATTTAAACGAAATATAGCTCCTAACGTAATTAATACTTCACATTCATTAGGAAAATAACTTCTTGATGATATATCAGCAAATGGTTTAATACCAATATGATTTGGATTAGCATCGATTTCAAATAATACTCTTTGTAAACCATTATGTATTGAATTTACATCACCCATAAGAAAAATTACATAATTTTTATTTAAACTTGTTGAAAAAAACGAATTGATTGATATATGATCTCCAATAGAATTTTCTAATTCTTTTATTTCATCTTGTGACATTAATTGTCCACGATAAATTCGAATCGCTTGTGAACATTGATCTATTTCAAGTTGCCTTTGTATATCGTAGATAAAAAATCGAAAGACAAAAAGTAAACCAATATTTTGTATTCGAAGAGCTTTATTTAATAAACGATACAGAAATGTTTCTCGTGTATACCACCACAATGCTTGATCAGATCTATATGTTTCTTGAAATTCATATATAATGGATAATTGTGAAGGATTGTCTTTATATAATTCTAAACATCGAGAAATGAATTCATCTGTATCTTTTATTGTAGGTTTTATTTGAAGAAGTGAATCAAGAAATAAGTTCTGATGAACAAATTTAAGATTTAATGCTGTTGTGGATTGATCAGCCTTGTGACGTGTAGTAAATACATTAATAGAAAGTGGCTCATCGATTTTACCATGCATTTGTCTCTCTTGATCACATTTCAGCTTTTTAACCAATTCATCCAAACTGATAAATACACCTTTAATCTAAAATCGATTAAATCAACGGTGTCTTTTCTATTTTTGATTTCAGATATTTTCCAAAGAAAAATAACGATCCTTCAGATATTTTATCGTTCTTTCATAGAAAAATTCCAGGTCTATATTATGATAACAAAAAAATATAGTTATTACCTTCACATCTTGTAACTCTGAGCGTGAGTATAAAAAATTTCTATGTCATGAAAATGAGAATTATTGTCCATGAGAACTTTTTTTTTCACATATTCATAGTTGTTTTTCATTTCTATGAAATACAGTATGATGACAATCAATTATTTACCTTGATAAATGCGTTAGGCCACATTTCATTTTTCTTTTTATCCATACAAAATATATAAATTGAAGTCATTTGTCGAAAATGATGAATGCATGGTACAAATTCTTTACCCAATCTACCATTTGTAATCAAAACTACTCGATCATCTCTGGATAAATGTTGAATATAATTTTTACATTCTTCAATACTATCAAAGATTCTTATATGATTTATAATCGATCGAAGTTCTCGTTGAATTTGTCTATTTTCCTGTAGTTCAGTTAATATATTACCAAGCCAAATAAGAGTTGTTGTTTCAAAGTTTTCATTGTCTGATAATGATGTACAAAAACTATCAGGAAAATTTGGTATAGCCATCGTTTTCGAGTATCATATGACACGACTGTTCTCTTATTTTCATTAGGCTACGTATGTATTCACTCAATCGTAACAATTTTTATCTATTGTAAAGCATACAATATCGAAGGAAAAATATTTATTTGGTCTTACCGTCTCTATATGAGTTAGATT
The DNA here is from genome assembly GCA_905250125.1 of Rotaria sordida. NCBI lineage: Eukaryota > Metazoa > Rotifera > Eurotatoria > Philodinida > Philodinidae > Rotaria > Rotaria sordida. Next base: position 13,441 of record CAJNOL010001807.1, read on the forward strand.
CTCGTTGATGATAAACTGTTCTATTGATGAAATGAGAAGTGACGCAAAAAATAAAATTCTATTCAGATTATTTTTTTACTGTTCCAAGAAAGTTATTTTGAATGTATGTATTGAGAAGAAAAGTTTGTTTTTTTGCTAATTGCTGCCATAAATTGTTACGAAAATATTTTTAAGAACAACCTTCTATTTTCAAATCTATTACAAATTTCATAATAGACAATTACAAATTATGACGAACTAAACATCATTGTTTAGACATATTGATCAACAATAATATGCGAACACTCAATAAATCATTTTAAAATTAAGATAATGAGCAAATGAATAACATTCGCATTTGTATTTTATATATATATATGTATATAACACAAATAATTTCAAATAAATTTCAATTAAAAGAAAATAATTCAACAAGATTTAATAGTGACATACAATTATTATTTAAAACTGCATTTTTATTGCAAAAAAAAAATCTAGATGTAGATCAATCAATGACGATCTAATGATTGTCGACCAATAGAAATTACTATCCGAGCCTCTCTTTAATCGTACAATAGATATTAAAACAAAAGAAAAACTATATTCGATCAAAACTATCAACCAATGTTTACAATAAATATTTTTAACACTATAAAATAGGTCATTATTTTTGTAAGTATAATTTCTGCCGTAAACAATTAATGGTAACCAATCATTGATTGCCAAGAGTGCAAGGACTGGCCATATTTTCTACATTATCGTATTTAGAAAAATATGTCCAAAACACATCTATTTCATTTTTGTAATAACATTATGTATGATATCTTTGTTTTGTTTCGAGATTTTGAATGCATCCTTTTCTCTCTCGATATCAGAAAAAGGTATAACTGAAGCTATGATTTTTCTCTATTAATCATTATCTCTATTGTTTACCCGGAGAAAAAAAATTTTTTTACTTATATGATACGATATTTTTCAGATCATCATGAAATCATTGATACTTATTGGATTTGTATTTATTATCTATGTTGCAACAACAACAACATTTGGAGCTGATGATAAAGTGAATTTTTATTGAATATTAGATTTATTTATTTTTCTGTTTAATTTTTGTATTTGTAATTTTTTTAGCTTTATGTAACAAAAAAAGTTTATTTTGATATTGAAATTGGTGGTAACAAAGAAGGTCGTATTGTTATTGGTTTATTTGGAGATGTTGTACCAAAAACAGCGGAAAATTTTGCACAATTAGCAACTGGTACTAAAGGTTTTGGATATAAAGGTTCAAAATTTCATCGTGTTATTAAAAACTTTATGATCCAAGGTGGTGATTTTGATCGTGGAGATGGTACTGGAGGCAAAAGGTAACATTGATAATTTTTAATCAGAAAAATCAATTGATTTTTGTATAATAATTTAGTATCTATGGTGCTAAATTTGCTGATGAAAACTTCAAATTGCAACATTATGGTGCTGGATGGCTTTCAATGGCTAATGCTGGTAAGAATAACCAAAGAAATAATATGATATATCTGCCTAATATTAATTTTTTAGGTAAAGATACTAATGGTAGTCAATTTTTTATTACTACTGTTAAAACTGAATGGCTTAATGATCGACATGTTGTCTTTGGCAAAGTCCTTGAAGGTAATATTTTCTTTTTCTATAATATAAGTTTTTACTTTTTTTTTCTAAAAAAATTAGGTATGTCTATTGTACACAAAATTGAAAATACCAAAACAGGTTCTAACGATCGTCCAGCATCAGATGTTGTTATTGCTGATTGTGGTGTTATTGATGTAACAGATAAACTTGCCGTCGATAGACAACCAGTTGATGCTAAAGTTTAAAAAACCAAAATATTTCGTTGTTAACCATATTTGTTATTCATCATTAGTTTAATATAAATGGAAAACGTTCTTTTTTTTTCTCATTATTCTATTTGTTGTGCGTATTAACATGAGTTTTTTTTAAATATATGCCATAAAAAACAAAGCATCTGTTAGGTAGTGGCGCTATCTTTTGTCCACTAGCTCCTTTTTCTTCTCTTTCTTCTATGTTCTATTGATTGGTCATCTGTGTGATCCATAAGAATAGATAGATGACCGGATTGTTAGTTAGTTAGTGTGTGTTTGTTTTTCCCGAGTAGAAAAGAATAAAA
>CAJNOL010001807.1:20647-47050 GCA_905250125.1 Rotaria sordida
ATTTTAGCTATTGGATGCAATCCAGGATGTCAAAATGGTGGTGTATGCATTGATAATTCTTGTAAATGTAGTCCAGGTTTTACAGGAACATATTGTGAAATCAAAGGTAGACGATAAACAACTTTTTCTGATTGTAGAGAATAGAATCAATTAATTGTTCAATCCTTTTTCTTGTTTTTTGAAAGTTAATAATCCATGTGATCCCAATCCATGTGGAATACATGGTATTTGCTTCGGAATAAATCTTTCACATGGTCCTATTGCATATTGCAATTGTGAAAATCGATGGACAGGAAGATATTGTGATGTGAATATAGATGGTAAAAATGTTTCTTTTTTTCGTGATTGATTCTTTATTTTTTCTTTTTCATGGATAAATGAAATTTGATGTTTTTTAGTAAATTGTCCTATTGGATACTGTTTTTCGGGTGGTACATGTGGAATGATTGGAAATGTTCCGTACTGTACTTGTCCAGCAATGTATACAGGTGAACGATGCGAGTTCTTCGTAGGTACTTTAACAACTACAACCACAGTTGTGCCAGGTATGCCAACCATTCTCATTTGAAGTGACAATTGAAAATCAATTATGAATAGAGTTTTGCTCATCCAATCCATGCAAAAACAGAGGAACATGTTTCAGTGGGAGTAATAGTTTTCTATGTGTATGCGAGTTACCATGGTCAGGACCTACATGTACTACATATGAAATAGTCACGGCTACAACTACAACGACAAATATTCCGCTTACTACAACTACGACCGTTTCAATAGGTAAGATCATATTGCATCTGAAGACTTTAAAGAAAGAATAATCTTTGAGTTTTTTTTTATTCTATATTTCACAAGTCAATAATATCTGTTCTTTAAATCCATGTAAGAATGGTGCAACTTGCGTTCCTACTGGCACTTCATACTTCTGTTTTTGTGGGACAACGAGTATCTACACTGGTAAAAATTGTGATTCAACTACACCAATGACTCCTGATGGTACGAAATATTTTTATGTGACTATATGTATTCATTAAGTATTTCTCCTTTTATTTTTTTTTCTTCAAAGAATGTCCATTAAACTGTGCACCTGGCCGTTGTATTTTCTCTGGTAATGCTCAAAAACCATATGCTTGTTTGTGGAATGGAGTTATGCGTCCCACAGATGGTACTACAGGATGATTGGTTGTTATTGATTCAAAAATTATGAAATGTGAACTAAAGAAAAAAGCTTAACTAATAGACATATATCAATTATGTCTCGTATTAATAAAATCTATTTAAACTTTATGAAAAAAATATTTTGAAATTTTTTTCTGGAAGAAAAATATCTCATGTATTGCATCGTAGATTGATTTAGTAATTCGAAATCATATTTCGAGATTTTATATACAGTATATAATTACAAAATTTGATTTACAACTGTTCTTGAAACTAGTAATATTTATTCTTTTGATTTTTTCTTTCTATCTGATCTTTTAATTCAGAGCACCATCAACTTTGTAAGAATTGTGTAGTAATGGCTGGATTTATCTATAAATTGAAGACTTGCTTTTTACATTGAGCAATGTCCTATGATATAGATATGAAGAAAGAAATGATTTTTTTGTGCAATTTTTAGAGTATTATTAATTAATTTTAAGCTTATCATTATTTAATGAATGTCATATATTTCCAGGAAGATTCTAAACTACTTCTTACCATGATTCCATCATACTGATACGACAGATTATCAAAAAGTCGAAATTATTGTTGTTTCTTTTTTGGACAAATTTATTAAATAAAAAAAATTCTTTCATAGATAACAATAATTCATAAAATGTTACAAATAAACACATAATTGATTTTGCACGTCCATTACATTGAAGGAATGCATTTATTTCACTAAATTTTACTAATACAAGCAATGTATTTGAAATAACTACAATCTTAGAAATTCAGCCTGACTAATTCGTTGTTTAGTGCTGAGAAAATGCTTTTTTTTTCTCTATTGGTGACGCCTTCTACTATTCTGTAGTCTAATAGTAATTGAATAAAAGAAAAGAAAATAGGATGGATCAAGTAGAGAAATTTGAGATCGTCAGAATGGTTATTTGAAAGTGATACGTACTGATCGAAAATAATTATTTTAAAGAAAAAGTAAGTGCATGATACAGAAAATGACTTTCTAATCTTTCTCATGTGTCCTCGAATGATTCTTATAGATATATACGTTTGTGTCTATTCAGAACAATTATAATAAGTTTTTTGAAAATATTCAAGACAATATGAACCGATGGTTATTTCTATTGATAGTAGTACTATTAACAACAATCACTAATGCATATGATTCTTTAACTGCTCGTCAAATAGATAGTGAATGCTCTAATCCAGAAGGTATGATATGTCAATTTTTGCTTGTTTAAAAAGTATAAAATTTATATATTTGATAGTCAGAACGTGTCAATATGTGATATGCGCTAATGGTGGTCAATGTCGAGAGGTCAATACTTCTAGATGTTTTACATGTGATTGTAAAGTAGGTTTTACTGGTACAATGTGTGAAATAAAAGAAGAAATTATGAATACAAGTAAAATATTTTACATCGAATTTGCTTCTAATGTATTAGTATTTGTTGTTTTTAATTTAAGCACATCCATGTGAATTTGAACTTTGTCAACATGGTGGTATTTGTCTTCCTATAAATAGTGATTTTCTATGTCAATGTCCTCCATTTACGACAGGGCGTTATTGTGAACAAATAATGACATCAAACTTATGTGATTCATCGCTTTGTCTAAACCGTGGTACTTGTATTATTAAGAATAATACTTTTGAATGCATATGTACTTCTCAATATACTGGACGTCAATGCGAAATAGATCAAGCAATATTAGATCAATGCAGTTTCACCACCTGTTTCCACGGAGGAACCTGCTATCTATCTGGAAATACAACTTATTGTTATTGTCCTACTGGCACTACTGGACGTTATTGCGAAGAAAGATTACCATTAAATCCATGCGCATCATCGCCCTGTTATTCTGGTGGTACCTGCATTACCAATAGTGGTACTTTTAGATGCCTATGTTCAGCAGATAGAACAGGAGAGTTTTGTGAAAAGTATAGTGTTTCTCATCCATGCGCTTCGGCTCCATGTCTTAATAATGCCCATTGTTTTGGTGTGAATAATAATACTGATTTTTACTGTTATTGTGGTTATGATAGAACAGGACGTTTCTGTGAACGAGAAATAGAATACAATCCTTAATAACTGTTGTGATTATTAGAAAAATTTTTTGTCAGCAATAATTGTCATGCTTTAATATTCTCGATAATAAATTATTAGCTTCAATCATTTTGATGAAATTAATTTGACTGAAAATCTAATATGAAAAAGATAATTACTTTGAGCTTGAACAATAATAAAATCTAGTAAGCTATTCAAATGAACTAGTAAATGTTGAAAAATTTAATTCTATTTTATAATTGTTGTTAACATGATCGAAATATGATTTCTTATTATTTTAAGTTGACTTTTAATTACTTATTTGTTACAAAAGTAAAAGAAAAGAAATTTTAATATTATACTTTAATTTTTTAAAGAAATATTTCAGAATAAAACAATAATTTATTTATTAATGCATAAAACTAGTTGAATTCATAAAAAAAAACAACTTTTGTTAAGAGAATATCAAAGATTTGTTTAAGTTTTCGCGGTTTATTGCAAATACTAATTGCATTTTTATCAGTAACACGAAATGTTTGTCATGATAGTAATATGACAAGCAAGAAAACAGTACATATACTAGATAATGAACTTCGTCTTCGTTCAATAACGAATAATTTCATTTCTAAATCATGCACATCCATTACTATTCAAAATAATATTGGTCGATTTGATGAACTTACTCATTTTTTTAATATTATCAATGGTTTATTTCGTCAAACAGCACTTACACTGGGTTTGAGTACATATTATTTAACTCCTCTATTACATCTACCGGAAATAAATATTGGTCTTAATATGCATATAGATCAACAAAATTTAGAAAAATTTAAAATAGATATATTTAAAAATATGACATTCTATAGTTTAATCGGTGGAGAAAAGCAAACAGGCATGATATTAAATAATGATCAACAACAAAATATACCGATATGTATTATTAAATTTCATACATCTGATAAAAATTTAATGTTTAGTATCAATCATCAATGGACATCATCTCTGACAACAACAATTCGTTTTGGAACAATACCACAAAAACGATTTTGGTCACATGTAGAATATCGACGTCCTAATGAAACATATGAATTGATTGGTGAATATGGAACACGACATATATCTAGTATTCAATTTAGTTATTTATCACGTCTATGGCAACGAGTTAATTATCAAATCGATGGTGGTATTGATGTTAGAGTAAAGAAAAACAACATTTGAATAAAAATTATAATGAATCTAATAGTCTTTGTTTTTTCATTTTTATTTAGATAACTTCTAAAGAAAAATTAGCCGATATTGGTCTTCGTCTCAAGCATTCTTCAGATTCACTTATATTTAAGTGTAATTTATATGATCCATTTGAACAGTATTTAATTGGTATTCAACGTTGTCTTAACACTAATTTTACTATAGGTTTTCTTGCTGAAAAAAAAGTCAATTATCACGAACAACAACCTATTAAATTTAGTTTAATGTCTCAATGGTATCTAAATAAAATAGGTTTACAAATTAACACTTTAGTTAACACTCAGAATGAATTAGGTCTTGCTTTAACACATCAAATTCATCGTTTTCCACTTGTTTTACAAACATTTGGTTTATATTCTTGGTCTATGCATAAATGTAAATGGGGTGTTGGATTACAAATACTTCTTTGAATATCTCTACATATATATATATATATGTCAAATAAATTTCTTTAAAAATTTCGATTGTGCACAATATTATATTACTTAGGTTTTCAATACTATTAAATTCAAGAAAAAAAAAGAAACTAGAATAAAGAATTGATAAATTGTCAATAAAAGAAATAAAAGTCATTTATTGACTATCGACATTTATATTTATTCAAACCAATAAAATTTTACAAAACAAGTAGGACACTATTTTGTTCATCGTCTAGATCAAATAAAAGAACATCTTCGTTTGTCGCAAGGTAAACATTCTTTTCTTTCTTACGGACGTGAATAATGATTAATCCTCAACAAACGTTTGTTGTCATTCTTGTTAGTATACATTTTGTATTGTCAAATACAATGGTTGTGGTTTTTTTGTTCATCGTTGTGATTGTGACGCAAACAATTGTAATCAATAGTCAATTCGGTGGTTTTGGTCAAACTCCATTACAATGTTGGCGTTGTGATTCATTAAAATCTGATCAAGAAAGATTTGCTGAATCACGTAAATTTGCATGTCTTCGTCATTTTGATTTTACACAACATTCAGCTGAACCATGTGATGGAAAATGTTGGATGTCATACGAAGTTATTGAACCAAAAACAAAGGCTGAACGAGAAAAAGCTATACGAATGGTTGATGAAATACCTGATACAGATCGACGTTGTTTTACAAGTGATGATTTAACAAAAGCTAGTATGATTGGTTTAAATGCTGCTAATGGATGTCGTGATGTTAAAATGAGAGAAAAAGTTAAAAAATTTTGTTTTTGTGACACTGATTTTTGTAATGGAACTTTATCAACAAAGAGATTTTCGTTTGTTTTATTAATATTGATCCCTTTTCTTCTGCTTTTTTTTCAGAAATTGACTGATAATTTAATGATAATATAAATGACATTCAAAATGTTCTATTTTAATCTTTTAATAATATTCTAGAAAAAGAATTCTTTTTGTAAAAGATTTTTTGTTTATAAGTTAGTCGAAAAATTCGAATATGAAATGAGTCTACTAGTATAACAGAACAAAATAAAAAAGAGCGAGATTTCAATCCACATCTATAAAAGTACATAAACAAGTAAGTGTTGTTTCATTGATATTTATAAGTAAATACTCAATATAAAGCAAAGATTATGATTTTAATAGAGATGTTTTTTATCAAAAGTAGTTTCTATTATGATGAATATTCCAATTTTTTTCGTTCTTCTAAAAAGAAAAGAAAAGATGCAAAGAACATTTGATAGATCTTCGTTATATATATTCTTCAAATAAAGTTTTATTTTATACATTATGAAAAAATCAAATAGTTCATGCTAACTATTATAGAAACTCTTATTTTCAAACAAGTTCATTGTATAATATTCATCTTTTTATGTGCGTGATGTATGATTGAAAAATTTTTCTGTAAGAATTATCAAATACACGCAATCCACACAAATTCTTTTCTGATCATTACTAATTTATTTCATAAAATGAAAAATTTTCTACAATTGAAAAATAAGATAATCTGGAATGATATTTTCTTTTCCAATAATCTTTTATTTATTTCTTGTAAAAGGCATCAATAAAAGCAAACAAACACATACAGACATATAACATAACTATGACTTAAATAAGGCTCTTGATTGTTAAAAACACCGGCTATATATATATATATATAAATAATGGAGATGAAAAATCGAAATAAAATCATTAATATCACTGTTAAACAAGATACGAATATGATATATTGCTTTTGTACAAACAAAAAGTACCATTTTTTCATAAATACGTTTTTTTTTCGTCTAGCATTATTTATTATTGTACCGTTGTAGTTTACTTGATGTCGGATTATACTGACCAACAAGATAAAAATCTGTTTCTTGTCGCTTTTTTCCATAATCAGTTTTCTTCACATAATCGTCATACGATCCATAAATAGTACCTTTAGATCGTATAGTTGCTATCGGATTTTCATCAATATGTGTACTCTCATATAGAGCACCCTTTATATGATAGCAAAAATAAAACAATTAAATAAGAAATTTTATTTTAATAAATATTTTTATACTTACAGGTAAATCATTTTTATGAAGACCTGTTGTAGTTTCTTGAGGACTATAATACCATTGTAATCTGACCAAATCTTGTTGAGTTGATTTATTTCGATAGAATTTAAGCACCTTGCCAATGTATGACAGTGATTTATCAACACCATGAAGTATAATACAATCACCAATGCGAAGAATTTGTTTATTGTCATGACGACATATCGTTGAGTTTCGAGTGTTTAATGTCCATTGAGGAACTATTACTGAAGATGAAGATGAGGTTTTATCTTTTTTTACTTTTTTTGTTGAAGAATTTCTATTAATAGATGCAGTTGATGACACACGACGTGAAGTTCGACGACTAGTTGGTAAACTTGAGGGAATTTGAAAGGAAGATACACGCCATTCTTCCAAATTAATACCTTAAAGTAATTTTACAATAGAAAAAAGAACTATACATTGAATAGAGAAAAAAAAAGAATTTCGTTTTAAATTCAACTATGATGAATATCAAGGTTTCAAAAATGGATTATAATGAGTTCAAACTATCATAATGATTTTGATTTTAAATAAATCAAAAACTATTTTGCATATATCACAAGTCAATTTTGTGGTTTCCAAGTCGTTTAATATTTTTACGGCTATTTATTTTATGTCATTGACTATTTTTAACCTATTATATCCTTTAATTAGATGGTTCGTAGAGTAAACACTTTTTTCTCTTCATAAAAAGAATGTAATTTAATTACACAAAATAATTGATGAACAAGACGTTAGTTTATGATAGTTCAAAAACATATGAAACATTATCAACTGTACAAAAACTAGAAATCAAAGATATTAAGGATATTAAGGCTATGAAAGGTAAGCTTTTTTTTCGTATCCGGTATCTTGATTGAGGAAAATTTCCTTACCCTTAACCTATCCTATTTGCAGGGTAGGATTCCTGATTACGAAGACTCTTTCCTCTAAAATATCCGACTTCCTACGAAAATTCGTAATAGTTTCGGCTAATTTTTTTATGGGTTCGTATTAACTTAGGACAGCAGCCAGATTTTAGGGTGGAACGGCCTAGTACTATAGTGTCATCTATTGTAGGAGAAGTTGGGTTACGGTGGTTTTCGTTCTTCCTCCCTTCCTCGGCCACTACATCTAGCACGGCAAGAGTGAAAGCATTTTCTATCGATTTTGCAGTCCGTCTCTCCCCCTCCCCATCTGTAACAAACAGTTAAAATGAATTATGAATTCTTTCAACGTACCTTTAATATCATAGTTATCAGGTAATAAACGTATTTCATCGAGTTTAATTAATCCTGTGTCGCCATCATCAAATAACAGACTTACGACAGAAGTTTTATCCATTTCAAATGGCATTTTTTTAACAGTCGCTGGATGAAGACCACGTAAACTAGTACTCCAATATGCACAAACGCGTGAACCTTTTGATAAAATATTAAAATCGCCTGGTATCATTTTTGGACATGCCAAACGACATAAATCATGTATTGGTATTAAATAAGTTTGTCTTTCATGATGTAATCGTACAAGTAGTAAATCATCATAACTATCAATTCGTTGTATAATAGCTTCATATACAAGACCATTATTTGGAATAAGTATTTCAAAATTTGAAGTAATTTGATCAAGTTTTAAATGGAAACAAATAGATTGTTTATTGTTTATTGTTCTTTTGTTTTCAATTAAATTTTTCTGAATATCTGACGTTAAAATATGGCAATCAGAATGATATGATCCATATAATAAGATATTCCTTTCCATTTGTAAAATATTTAAAATAGATAATGAAAAATGAAGAAATCTATCTTTAAAATTTGCTTTTGGATTATAATATAGACGTTTTGGAATTTTTTTATGTTGATATTTTTGATAAATTTGTTTTATTAATAAATGACATTGTTTGAATAATAATTCATAATTTTTCGATGTTAATATTTTGTCATTTAAAATAGATTTTTTATGACGTGTATCGAGTTTACAAGCAATATCAGCTAATTGTTCGAGAGCATCAATAGTAAAAAAATTTTTTCGATTTTTTATCTGATTTTGTTGATTAATTAAATCATTATATAAATCAAATATATAACGAATAAATATTCCTCGAGGTTGATTAGAATATTTAACTAAATAAGATTTCTTTTCTTGTTTATGTTGTTTTCTATGATGAATTATTCGATGAAGATAATCATCAGAAAAATGTTTTGTTTTTTTCTTTGTAAATATACTATTAACTTGTTTATACGGTAATCTTAAAAATTCATATGTTGGTGATCCAAATGATGGTGATAAAAGATATTCTATACTGAAATTTGAATGTTGCTTTGGTATTTTATAAGATGATTTTGATTTTTCGAAAAAATTTTTATCATGATTTGATATAATCATTGTTGATTCTTGTTTAGAATATGAATATGTACAATCAGTTAAATCAATTGATTCACTTTTAATATTTGATAATGGTGGTGATGAAAGTGAATATTTACGTGATGATGAAAGATCAATTGGTTGATATTCACTTTCAGATAAATCTAAGAAAAATGAAAAACAAAACAAAACAATAAACATAAAATGATTCAAATATTTCTAACCAGTACAAATTGATGATGGGGTAATGGAAATTGGCGGCGATAATAATTTATTTGTTGTTGATAATAATTCTGAAGTACAATGAGTATTCAACCAATTTCCTATGTAAACGAATAGAGCATGTAAAGAACAAGAAAAAGAAAAATAGCAAAGACGTATAGTTTATTGATGTTGTTTTTTTTTTTTTTTGAAATATTGTACCTGATAAGGAAGTCTCGAGTGGCAGTAATTGTTGAAACTGTGGTATCATGATATTGGGTAAAGATGGCGATGAATAAGAAGATGAGTTGACGGCTTTCATCTTGTTCTATTCATCCTTTCCTTTTTCTCTTCGATTAATGACAACGCCATTTGAATAAAAGAATTGCAAGCATAGAAGAGAACGAGACCAAAAAAAAAAGGAAAAATCTAGCAAAGACAGAACGAATAAGACTAAAATGAGTAATATAGACAATAAGAAAAACTTGCGCAATTCTATAGAAAAAAAAAAACAATATTTGACATCACAGCTTCTCGATCAATCTAGTGGATAGAAGAATTCTCAATTAATTTTTTACTTAAAATATACTATTGATAGCAATTAAAGAGGTTATTATGTTATTTTACAATACCATTGACAGCCTTTTGCATCATACGTATACCTATTTTATAATTTTGATAGAAATTTCTAATTCTTCTTAATGTGTATTTGAAGAAACTCGAATATGTAAAATGTAAAATTAATTCTATATTGATTTAATGCATGAATAGAAAAAATATACGATAAAAAAAGGAAGAAAAAACAAGACGACGACGACGACGACGACGACGAGGAAGAAGAACAACAAAGTAAACTGCATACCAAGTGCTTTCTTTTTAACAAGTTGTGTAATTCTATGGAAAGTGATGAATAAAGCATTCAACTTTCATCATCATAAAAAAAACCTTAGTGCTTATTTTTTCTTTTTAATATTTTTTTTCTCTTCTTATTACCTTTTCCTTGAGCAAACAAATTATGGCATCGGTTATATCTATATATTTTACATAAATGTTGATTTTTGCTCTATCTTACTACTGATGTGTGACATATTTAATAAGTTACCTTTATTTCCAGCAAATATTCACTGACATTTTGTGTTTTTATTTTTCTCAATGCAACATGAGTAATCAAGACGCTGTCGTTCGATCATGCGTGGAGTAAGAATGACGGTCATATTTCTGTATAATATTACAAGGCCGAATATGTACGTAGCAGAACTGCAAAATATAGAAAAAAAGGCAAAATGAGCAAACTTATCGGTTCTAAAGAAGAGGTACATCTTCGACAAGAGATTATATCTCAATGTACATGGAGTGAAACTTATAGTTCATTAAAACATATTCTTAAACGTACAGCTAATCAATTACCATTACTTATTTCATTTATTAATAACAATAGTGACCAACAAGTAACAAATAATAATTATCGAACAATACTTTTTTTTCATCGAACTTTTTCAAATAAACTATTATTAACACCACTTCAACGGCGTAAAGATCAACCTGATCAATTTGAAATTTATCCTCCTCATTGTACTTTTGTTATGCCAGATTTCTTCAGAGGTAATTCTAAACACTACATATGAAAAAGAAAAAAAGAAACAATTATTTATTTATTTTTTTGTTTCTATTTATTAAAGGATTATTTGAATTTGTTCTTTGTGGTCAACGTTGTAGTCGAATTTATAGAAATCTAGAACAATTGATTACTTTTGCATCGGATTTTAAACATTCAATTGTATTTATGTCACGCGATCGTGTTGTAGCTTATTTTCAAGATTCAAATTTTCTATATTGGTCAAGGAAAAAATATCCACAAGGATCTATTTTTCGAGCTGAACGTATCCATCGTTCATCAGTATCATCTAGTGATGGTCATCAAGTCCCAAATGATTATCTTGAATGTCTTGATGAAGATGGTTATTATGTTTTTATAAAAATGAAACAATCTGGTCGCTATTCTATTATTGCAACATCGATTGAACAACAAGAAAATCAACCAGAAATTTATCTTCATTCAACTCAAACATCAAATATTGATCAATTAATAAAACGTGTAACACTCTATTATGATAATAAAAGTAATAATAATAATAATATTCGTCTTGTACGTGGTTCAGTACCACATAATTTTCTTTGTCAACATTTTCATTTTATTCGTCAACATACATATGAGATGCTTGTTGGTCTAACACAAGAAGGTCTTGTTATTGAATGGAATTTAGAATGCCATGTACCATGTCGATATGCAACGAATTTAAATGATATATTTGATAGTACATATGGAACAGTACTACAACAAACGCTTGAATCTTATATTAATCAAGCACAAAAACATTATAGAAATAATTTTCAATATAATATTCAATTAGCATCAAGTCAAGATTGGACAGCATTTTTTCAATACTGGATATGGACTCGTAAGAATCGTCAAAAATCTAAAGACGACAACAAAGTAACATCTCAAAGACGTCGTCAATTTCATCTTGTTGCTTCTATTCAAGTATGATAACAGAGAATATTTTTTTATATGAAATTATATGATCATATTTTTTGTTTCTATGTATAGGATCTTTCTGATAATTCTCAAGGACTTTCTTCAACATCTAAAAACAATCTTAATCTTTCTCTTAGTTCATCTTCATTGAAAGAAAACAGTTCTACTCAAAATAAAAAAGTACTTCTACCTAAGCAGCATTCATTCTTCTCTCAAATGTCAAAACTGATTTTATCATCGGCAAGTTCTAGACATCATCATTCCGATCGATTATCTCGACAAACACGACGAACATCAGGTTTTATGCTACCAAATACTACAAAACCATTTGATGATAGCATCTACGAATCAAATCAAGTTCATTCTTCTTCTTGAAAACATAGTTGAGCCACACAAAAAATGCATGTCTTACTTAGCTTAATAAACAAAATAAAAGGTTTTTATATAGCTATTTTGCTTTTATTTTTCTGTATTTTGTATATTTTTTTAAAACAAAAAAATAAAATAAAATGTTACCCTGAAAAAGATATTTTTCTTCTCTATCATTTTTTTTTCACAAAGTCAATTACTAATTAACATTCATACATCACATATACGAGAGAAATTTCAAGACATTTTTCTATTGATATGTATGAAGAAAAAAAGAAGCCAAATATTTTATATATTACTGGAATTTCATCATCATGGGGTATTGAATCAAATTGAAGATATAAATATTTCAAGAAATGATTCAATTCGATACTTACTGTTTGATTTTTACAACGATAACAATAATTAGACGAAGAAAACAGTGTCATTATATTTTATCATGACATCAATCATATCCTAAGACATATAAAATATAAAATCTAATGAAGAGACGAAAGAGGATTCTACTTGCCTTTCATATCACATTGATGATGTCGAGAAACTAATTGAAGACCATTAATATGATTGAAAGCTTCTCAAATATCTTGTTTAAATATGTTATCCACAAGAAAAACATTACACCATTGAATTTTTCTATATCTATAGAAAACAATCCTACTATGAATATCATCGTCATAAAGATACATGAGTCGACTTTTTATACAGCTTTTGATTATTGTTGACAGAAGAAAGGACAAAAGCTCTGACTGGCAAGAACTTCATAATGTAATCTGAGAAAAACTTTACTGAAAATGTTCTTCTTCTTCAAAAGAGATGATCTTCTGTCTTCTTTCATGCTCAAGAAATCTCTCCAACTCAATTAACTTTTCTCAAAATATTAGCAACTATAACTCTCGAAAATGACAATTTCGTTTTAACAGTGTCAGTCATTGTTACTACTACAAGTACCTGTTTGAAAAACATAAGTTTTTGGATTGAAGATTCTATTGTCGTTAGTGCTATGATGCTTTTTTTTTGTTATCATTCTCTATCATATATTTTTCTATTTTGTTTGATTATTAAGTTTTCAAAATCGAGGAACTTTCAAAATTTGTTCGAATACCTCAACTATTGTTATCAGTATTTACATCTCTATTTGTATCTTATTTCGTCTTATAACCCTTTCCAGCCGGCTACTAGAAGACAAGTAACAAAAAAGTCTTTTTATGGATTTTCGTTGCTTCTAGACCATTGAGATAGGAAAAGTTTATTTCTCAGAACCAATAAGTGCTTCGGCATCTAATGGCTTCATGTATCCATTTGGATACATCCGGCCACTAAGGGACAAAAATTTTGAAAAAGTCATTTCTTTTTGTCCAGCAAAATTTGATATTTTATGGTTTTTCTTACATCTATATTTGTAGATGAAATCACACGTTGCCTTTTTGTCGATGTTTTGCAGTCCAAAACTTAAATATTTCTAGAATGTTCTAAGATTCTGCAGTATAGTGCAATAGTAGCTCAATTTTTTCCGAAAAGTTTTAGAAATTCAGAAACATTCTAAAGAGTTTCTGAACATTTTTCTAGTGTTCCAAACTAGGCTATCACGAAATATTCAGCAACTCTCTACAATATTCCTGAATTTATAGAAATTTTCGAAAAAAATTGAGCTACTATTGCACTATACTGCAGAATCTTAGAACATTCTAGAAATATTTAAGCGTTGGGCTGCAAAACATCGATAAACAGGCAACGTGTGATTTCATCTACAAATATAGATGTAAGAAAAATCATAAAATATCAAATTTTGCTGGACAAAAAGAAATGCTTTATCAAAATTTTTGTCCCTTAGTGGTCGGATGTATCCAAATGGATACATTCCCATTTTTTATTATTCGGATTTTTTAAATAATCCGTCTTAGTGATCTAATAGACAGTAGGTCTATGAAGGAAAATTAACAACTGTTTGCTTCGAAGTTTGATTATTTAGAGACACGAGAAAAGGATTATTTCTATACGGATGCTATTTTGGAGCATTTTGGATAGAGCCGGCCATTTTCTTAGTGAGTGTTATTTCCTTCTCCTAAACACGTGAATGTGTGTTGAAATGTGTTAACTTATTTATCAAATCGTCAAAACATTTCATATCATCACTACAAGTTACTTCTTCGTAAAACATTGGCTTCATGTATCCAAATGGATACATCCGGCTGTAAAGGGATAAACGTTCATAGTCATTTTTTTGGTTTATTAATAACCAGACCATGTTTACAAAATGATGAACATATCAAAGATTGACATATAATTCTGATCTTTACTTAACTCTCATTATAATACTCAGTTATATGCTACCATCTATCATCTGTTTCGAGAAAGATCATCTTTTGATCAATAGACTTATGTAATCTTATTAAACTTCCAAGCCTTCAACGAAATAAAACAAAATCTATAAATAAAAATAAAATTATTCATTATTATTTTCAAATATCAGACACATACTCAGCCTCTTGTTCTTCTCAGTTATTTAATTATCATCCACTCCTTTTCTTTTCTTTTCTTTTCTTTTTTTTTTTATTTATATTCATCCGTATGATGATAGGCTCATATATTTTCAGAAAAAAAAGTATTAGATAGATGCGTAAGAATAAAAATGGCAACAAAAAATCAAAAGCAAAGAAACAGAAAAAAAAAGAACTCACTGATACTGTCATTCAACGAACAATCGAAAAACTATACATATAAAAAATATGTATAGCAATGAATGCAAGTCACAGATTACAAATAAATTTGTCATTTTTTTTTTTGACAGTTAGTGAGATAAAAAGAAAAAATAAAATGACAAATGATAATAAAATCAATTACACATACGCACATATAACGATTGATCACAATCAATAAAAGACAAAGAAATAGCATTCTAAATGCATACTGATCGATCGAATAAGAAAAAAAGAGATAAGCAGAAATAATGATTATTATAAAAAGTAGTTCCTTTGCCTAAAAATTTCCGCTTTTCTTTTTTTTTTTTTGTTTAATAGTACACACATTATTTTGGAAAGAAGAAAAGAATAAATTTCATAAAGAAAACGACAAACGACGGCAGGTATGTGTACAATGATTTAGGAAAAAAGAAAATGGTGGGTTGTATTCTTGTGCAATATGAACAAAAAAAAGTAAGAAAGAAAAAAAAACGATAAATTAAAGAAAATAGTCTGGCGTCTTTCGTGTTACATGTGGTTCGCCTCGTCTCGGTGCTGGATCAAATTGAAGAAATGAATATTTCAATGAATCATCTAATTCCATTATTGCTGCTTGATTTCCGCAACGATAACAGTAATTAGGTGCAGAAAATATTGTTACTACATTTTTATCATGACACCAATTGTATCCTAAAAATATCTCAAATATAAAATCTAATTAATCAAATAAGATAATTATACTGACCTTCCATAACAAGTTGATGAGCTCGAGAAACTAATTGTAAACCATTAGTATGATTGAATGTTTCTGAAATATCTTGTCCAAATGTATAACCAGCACCACGTGGTGAAATACCCCAACCACCTCGATCATCAGGATCCGACCTAAATATATATAATAGAATTCTTTTATTGCAACTGATAATAACAACTTACCAAAGTAAATCACACATAGGTCCTTCATGTGGTACTTCTTGAATTCGATCTAAAGCTCGAATATGATCTAATGTATCAATGGATGGACTAAGACCACCATGTAAACAAAAAATTTGATTATCAACAATTGCTGTTAATGGAAGATAATCAAATAAATCAGTAAAATATTTCCAAACATTAGCATTGCCATATTTTCTTAAACATTCATCATAAAATCCATAAACTTGTGTAATTTGTCGAGATTCATGATTACCACGAAGAATAGTTATTCGATCTTTATATCGAACTTTAAGTGCAACAAGTAATGTAACTGTTTCAATTGAATAATATCCACGATCAACATAATCACCCATAAATAAATAATTTGTATCTGGTGCATTACCACCGATTTTGAATAATTCCATCAAATCATGAAATTGTCCCTAGAAAAAAAAAGAGAAGCCAAAATATTGAAATCAATAATAATAATAATAATGAATAGATTATTCTTCTTACGTGTACATCGCCGCATACTGTTACTGGGCAATGAACTTCTTGTACATTAGATTCTTTTGCAAGTATATCTTTAGCTCGATCACAAAGAAATTTAACATGATTCTCTTGTAATTGCTTACATTCTTTTAATTGTTCAATCCATGAATCAAGCTCTTTAGATGATTCTTTTTTGTCGTCTGTCATTCGTTATTTTTGTTTTTTTCTATTATTGAAATTTTATCTAGAATAGATATAGATGACGTTTTTCTTATCGATTTGAGTTACATGAATTTCGGCCCAAGGAATTTTCGTCCCGGACTTTCGGCCCGGAAAAAAAATTTTTTCATATTGAAATCGAATCACCCTCAGTCTAATATTTATTTTGTATCGGGCCGAAAGTCCGGGACGAAAATTCCTTGGGCCGAAATTCTGGTCTCCCATCGATTTAGTTATAAAGAATCACTTTTATAATGAACAGAGTAACATCTGACGAATTACTGCCTGTATACATGCATTTATATAGGAAGCAGTACACGAGAATGAGGAAAATATTGATGACTAACAAGATTCTTTTGCTGTGACTCATGGACAATAATGAGGAGACACAAATAAACAAAAGTATTAACGAATGAACGAAAAGAGGTTGTTTTTTAATTGACAATAGTCTACTGTTGAATATTTACTTCAATTTTAATTAATTAATTATTTACAATTAAAATATGAAGTTTATGATAGAAGAATCAAGTGAATTCGATTGATAGATTTCTGTTCAGAAGACTCAATGTTATTAATGTTGCTGTTTTTTTTTGTCTTATCAAAAGATGTCGCTAAATTCAATGTTGTTTTGTTCATCCAAATTTAGTAACAAAACTAATTAAAAATAATAATAATACTTTCTAATCATTTAATAAATTTTTAATTTACAAAACAGTACTAAAAACAGTTGTCATCGTAACATATACATCGGTATTGATTAATGGACATTCACCTATAAGTATTTTGCGGTTATAATAAATCATTTACATTGCAAAATAAATATTCCTTTATAAATTATATTTTTTACACAAAAAAAAGACAAAATCGAAAAAACTAACAATGTCACCATTAAAAAAAGCTTATAAATATTCTGTTGAATTGAATGTTAATGTAGTTGATGCACCTGGTGCTCGACTATCAACAAAAGGTGATATTTACGTCAATATCTGTTTATTGGATGTACACAAACGTACACGTTTAATGCAACCTCATTTTCCAATGCATATTAATGAAAAATTATATTTTGATAAAGTATGTGTCAAAATTTAATTATTCAATAAAAGTAAAAATTTTCAATCTAGATTTTTAAATCATGTTATAATCCACGAGATATTATTCAACGACTTGAACGTAAGAATATAAAAACAAAATAAGTTTTTTATATAAAAATGAATTAAATATGAATAGGTGAACATATTCTTTTTGAATTACTTCAAACTAATGTTTCATCACCAGTTATTTTGGCAACTTATGAAACAAGTACAAAAGATTTTCTTTATCCATATTCATATGATCGAGTACAATATACAGGATTACATCGTTATATTCTTCTTAGTCGTACAGTTAATTTTCCAGGAGCTGCTCCCAGTTTGGAATTTACTGTCAGTCCATCTATTGATGATGTTACTGGGATAGCAAAGAGTATTAAAACTCGTAAATATATAAAACCTTTGGATTCATATGGAAAAAGTGTAAGATAGCTTTTTATTATTTCATCAAATTAGAAAAAGGATTCTTTATTTCGTTTTCTAGCCGAAACGATCAAAATCAATAACATGGAAACCAACGTCTACATATCCAAAACGGTAATCTCTTCTTTGATTTATCATTTATATTTGTCATAAAACATATATATGATGGAATAGATCTTCATTGTACGATCCGACTAATGTATCAAGTTCAGTAACAGCACATACAATATCATCAGCAGTAAAAGGTGATTATTCACAACGTCCAACACAAGAAAAATTACATGAATTAGCTGTACCAGGAAGAGTTAGACCTGTTGTTACGATAGATAAAACACTCGGACGACAACCATTTGTCGTACGACATGTAAATCTATTCATTAGAATTGATTCAACAATAAGTAGATATTGTTTTCTCTTAGGTCAATACGAATCTGATTGGTCGTCAACCTCTATCACATATTGTCCTTGATGATGGTTTAATTGTTAATGATTATTCATTCTCTCGTGATAATAGTTTCATGTCATTGTATGGATTAAATGATGGTTGTAATTGTTCTCGATCGATTTCTCCAATTAATCGTCGTAGAAGTGGTTCAAGAGGAGCACGAGCTCGGTCAACATCACTGCCTCGTCGTTCATTAAGAACATCTCGTTCTGTTGATTTTGAACCTCGGGGACGTTCACGAACACCTATACGACGTGCTAAGTCACGTTCAAGAACAACATGTTTGTGTAATAATTATGATTATGATTCTCCATATACAGGTGGTGGTAAGTTATTATTTGGTTTTTTTCTATCTTATTTCTGTTAGAAAACTATCTAGAACTTCATTCGACTGTAGATTGTGCTATATGTCGATTACATCGTACTCATAGTGAACAAAGTCGAAGAGCAAAATCGTTAGAACAGGTTGGAAATTAATTAAAAAAAAGAAGAATTCAATCGAATAAAATTGAAGTGAAAATACTTTTGCTTCCTTTTTCTAGCAACGTTTTACGACAACTTCAAAACATAAATCATATGCACCGGGTAAATTTTTATTTAAGTTTTTCTATAACCCTCTTCCCATAATTGTAATCAATTTAAATATATTTAATTTAAATTAACATTTTATTTTTTGTTTATCAGCTGTCTACTCCAGTTGTACGTCACCTTATGTAACAAGTACAACATTAGTTCGAGATCCGTTTCGTTATCGTCATCGACAATCGCCAGCAGGCGAACTAAGTGACAAGGTTCTTCATACTCTTCGACATAATCTTGATTCTTATGTAAGAAGAATTCTTCGTCTTTTTATTTAATGAAAATTTCAAAAACAAAAAACATCTTTGTTTTAGAGTGCTCAGCCATGGCATAACTATTATTCTTCTTTTCGTTATTCGGATGGACATATTGATGATGATGAATTACTTGAACGAAGTCGTCGACTCACACAAAATTAAACAAAAAAAAACCAAACTAACAATATGTAAACCTATTACATATATATATATATATAGGTTTTTGCATAGTTTGGTTAAGCTTCTTTCTGTCATTGCTTAGGTTTTATCTATTTTTCTGCTTCATTTTTTTCACGTTTAAATCCATCTTCTCATCTCAGGTAATTTTACAAAAACATAAAAATAAAAATACTTCGATTTATTCTATTTCAATGAATTATTTAAACAATGAATTCCCGTACCTTGTAATGTGATGATCAATTTTCGATGAGTGTGTGCATTTCTCTTTTTTTACTTATTGTCTGCTAGTTTTCATATGCACTACAAAACATACTTCTTAGCAATGTTTTTTCTTTTGTAACTGTATATGGAAACGGAGAAAATTAACTATTTTTTTTAATCCTTATTAATCTTATTTTAAAACTGCTGGAATTTACTGACAAGTGTGGATTTATCTGCGCGTGTTTGTCTTTGATTTCTTTTATTTAGAAGTGTTTTTTGTGAAAGGAAATTTTGATATTTTTACTTCCGCTACTATTATCATAATAAAAATTTTACCTACTAAGTTTAAATATTTAATCTTTCTAGTATCAAATCAAACGAATCAATAAACCAAACTCTATCGAATAATTTAAAATAGTCTTATTTATAAGTTAAAGTTTTAGTTCTAACTCCGTAGTCTTAAGAATACAAAAATATACTAGGATATTTCTTTATTTTATTACATGATTTTAATATAGGGTATAGGGTTTTGTATACTAATGAATTATATTTAATTGAAGTAAATCCAAAAATGATTGACTTTTAAGTTGTCATGAAATCAACGATTATATCCTTCAAATGAAGGTCATTTAGTCTGACAATTTATTACAAAATAAATAATCCTCGTAGAAAAATACTTCAAATCTCGATAATTGCACTTGATTGATTCACAAGAAAAATATTGTTTTCGGTTTATAAACTTTAAAAATTAGTTAGTAACAATCATGATGAAGTCAATAAGATACAAAGCAAAAGAGAAGAACAATATTCGAATAATTCTACTATTCAATATCACTGACACCAATACAAAACTTCATTTGATCAACTGGTTCTATACAAGAAAAAAAGAGCTGAGGAAATTCAATTGTTACCCTATGCTCAAAAATAGAAACAATTTTAAATTATCGGTACATTAATCATTCAGATTAATTTGACATTGAAGTGAAAGAAGTAAAATTTGTAAATGATTGAAATCTACTCAATATATGAAGCATTGTATCAAATATTTAATCCTCAATTTTTAATTGTCTATAAAGTACAAATCAACTCATATGTAAAATATAATTGTTTATGATCTCTTCTTGTCGGAATCCTCTCAATATACTGTCAAATTTTTATTTTCTTTCATTTATATTGTACTTTTGTAAAGATATTAATTAAGTGATGGATAAAAGAATGTCAAGTTTTAATTAATTATCAATCAACTGACTTATTGTCTATCATTTTCTTTGAAAATTAAAATCAGTATGATTAATTAAGATTATGAGAAGAGTTTAATGATGGATGGATTTTAATCATGGACGTTTAAGCTATATTCAAATGTTAAGGCATTCAGATATTGAAATGACTGAAATTGCCTGAGAGATTCAATGATTATTTTGATCAGAAAACGAATGGTATACATTTTAGTTTTATGATGAGGATCTAAGAAGGTAGCGGCTTTTTTTAAATATTTTCTCAAATTTTTCTACGTTTATTTTTCAAGTCATTGAATCATAAGTCTTTCTTTCAAGTATGATTTCTATTGTACCATTTATTATTGATGAATCAAGATGTTTACCCTTAAAAATTTTTTTTAATCCTAGGGATATACAGTGGGCGCAAAAATTACCCGTACGATTTTGTTTTTGATGAAAGATAGCCAGAATACCGACCTTTTAAGATTTGGTGGATATCAAAAGCATCATCGTGTCGTGTAGTATTTACACTATAAAAATCAACGTGGTTGAATGAGTCCATATTAAACTAGAGACAAATCTTTGAACATCACGCATGTTCTAGACGCAAAAATTATCCGTACGATTTTGATAAGGATCATATTTTTCCTTCTTTAGAATTTTGAAAAAACTTTATTATAACTTCATTAGATGCAGAGAGAAACAAGTACCACGTTCATAGCGTTTCACAATGTAAGTGTATAGAATAAGGTCATTTGGTTATTGAAAAACCACGAATCTTTATTTTCAAGTATCTTTACGAGAAAACTCCAAACTGGATTTTTCCCAAAAATATTAGTTAAAACTTGTGATATAGCGAGCACAATACATATTTTCTGTGTCTGTTTGATAACTATAATAACGATGTTTAGCAGCCTGCTTCAACAACAATCTGCACACGCTCAAAATAATATTTTGAAAAAGAGTTTATTTTCGTCATTTTCTCGTAAAAATGTTTCAAAAGAAAGATCTTCCGTTTTATAATAACTAGATCCGTTCACTTTATATAATGGCATTGCAAAAACGCTATGAACATGGTACTTATTTCTTCCTGCATCTAATGATGTTATAATAAAGTTTTTCAAAATTCTAAAGAAGGAAAAATATGATCCTTATCAAAATCGTACGGATAATTTTTGCGTCTAGAACATATATGATGTTCAAAGATTTGTCTCTAGTTTAACATGGACTCATTCAATCATGTTGATTTTTATAGTGTAAATACTACACGACACGATGATACTTTTGATATCCACCAAATCTTAAAAGATCGGTATTCTGACTATCTTTTATCAAAAACAAAATCGTACGGATAATTTTTTCGACGACTGTAAGCCACCTTATTCGAACAGTCCTTTTTCTGAGCAGATTTTTAACACATTGGGCTCGATGTCGCCCACTGGTGGACGACGCTATAGTTTAACAAGAAACTATAGAAAAGCACTTTCTTTTGCTTTTTTCCTTGGCAAGAGGTTAAACATAAGATGTCATCTGTTCCATCTTCAGTACTTTATTTGAGTCCTTTATTCCATAGCATAATACTTATTATTAAAACACTCAAGACAAAAAAATTTATTATAGTCAGAAATGAAGATAGAACAGATGACACCTTATGTTTAACCTCTTGCCAAAGAAAAAAGCAAAAGAAAGTGCTTTTCTATACAGTTTCTCGTTAAATTATAGCGTCGCCCACTGATGGGCGACATCGGGCTCAATGTGTTAAAACCATTGACTGCCAGTATTGAGATCAAAACATGATCGCCTTTTTACGTAGTTATACATATAGTAAAAGGAAACATACAAAAAATTCTTATAAAAGTTAATATCATCGCATTACGAAGCCATCATTGCTTTGCGCTAATTAAACCGATCTCTCTTCAAAATAAGAAGCTTGTTTGAAGAACTTTTTTTTCTATTAGATAGCTCGAACTGTCGACTACAAAACGTCTATGGAACATTTCTTTTAAGACAGCACACATTCGTAGAAAAATAAATTATAACCAAGTCATCCTCAACTTTGTGTCCTTTTTGCGTCATCGCGTTACGTCATCTATTTTTGCTACAATTCTCAAACGACTCATCCAAACGAGCTCATATTTTCAGAGGTTTTGGGGAAGGCAAAGACACATCTTCCAACGAAAAAACGAACCTTCTGACCAACCTAATTGCTGAGAAAAGTTAATAAAACTGTGACCAAAATGTCATCGCGTTACGCTCGATCAAATCGACATATATACTTCAGACACCCAATCAGTCAATATTAACTTTTTTATATATGATCGTTAATCGTGGTACTTCAACTGCTATGGATTCATTTCCATTGACTTTTTTTTTTCAAGAAATAAACTTTGGTGTAAATATACTATAGTGATAAGCTACACTTTTAGAGAAATACACCTGTTAAATATCATTTCATAATATATTCATACTTAAAACAAATTCAAAAAATCGATTCGAGCAAACAACAATAATCTTCAGCACATAGGCAATTATTTTTAACCTTTTCTGTTTTGTCTTCATCCGATTATTGAATATAACTGAATGACATGAAAATATTTGGTCATTTTTTTTTGAATAGCCATACTTTAGAAATCAGAACATAGGCTCAGTTGATGGAAATTTTCTTGCAGTGATTTTTTTGATACAATTACATGTTTCGATAACGTCTGTTGTCTCCATTTTCTTATCTATCACATACATGTTTAAAATTGGCGTTCAAAACAAACAAAACAATTTCAATAAGATGCGCACGTATACATTTACAATAGAAAAAAAAATTCGGTGGAGCAGAACAACGACAATCAACGTACGCATAAAGCTCCTCTTCACAAGTTATATATGAATGCAAATAAATAAGCAGCTAAGAGAAAAATATATAGAAATAATTATAACGCGAAAGAAAGAAAGAAAGAACGAAACAGAATGTGTGTGCATTTGACAACCACCCAAAACAAGTATAACAACGAAAAGAAACGAAAAAAGAAGAAAGAACAAATAAAATAAAGAAAGAGAATAAACAGAAGACCTCATTCTAAAACCATAGCCATCACCATAAACATGTAAAAATCATCGAAATATTAATTATTTTCTTTAGAAATACCCAGTCATTTTAATGTCTTTGATCAAGATGAAAATGATGATTGTTCATGGCCGTCGGTTGTGGATTGTGAGGGATCTAAATATTATTCCATAAGAATTTATTTAAGATTATATTTTAAACAAAACAATAATTCGTATCCAATGGAGAGGGTTAGGTGCCTAAGAAAGCATGCGTGTTAGTTCTTTTTTTTAACTGTTACATGAGAATTGATCCATGAAACTTCTGCATCAGTTGAATCATTTGCTAGATGGGTTTCTAAAGCAGTGCAATTAAGTCAATGCAATTTATTGCAATAAGCTATATTGTTATCAAACAACAAGCAAGAAAAAAAAGAAGCAAGTAGAATAAACGACTAACGTGGTACAAAGTAATTATTTGTTTGGTTTGATGATGCTATAGTTGGCATACCAGTTGATGGTGTTGGTATAAGATCGTTGAGTGAGACATTGGGAGTTGGTGCAATAGCACCTTTGGTTGAAGCAAGAATATCAACATAACGGGATTGATTTGCTAAAATAAAAATATTTGATTACGTCTTTTTTGATTTTAATAATTTTTTATTTTATAACTTACGTCGACTTTTAAGAGAGTATTGATTAGATGAAGTAGCTGGTGGAGCTTGAGTCTGTTGCATAGCTGTTTGTTGTTGTTGTTGTTGTTGTCTAAGTGCTTGAAGACGTTGCTGAGCAGCTGATAATTGTGCAGGAGGCTTTTGTTGTTGTTGTTGCTGCTGCTGCTGTTGCGATGGTTGAGCGGTTATAGGTGCAGTAACAGTATTTGATTGTGGAGGCCAAGCTGCAGCTGTAGTTTGAGGTGCTGGTGTGCTTGTAGTTGTTGTAGTTGATCCAGCACCGAAACTTAATGTTCGAGGTTGAGATGAATGAGAAGGTCCGGATGTCATCGAAGGATTATATGTTGATGATGACGACTGTTGTGGCTGCTGCTGCTGTTGCAGTTGTTGTTCTTGTTGTTGTTGTAACGGATTAGCTACAAACGAAGATGATGTGTTGTTTGATGACATCATTGGAGGTGGTTTAACTTGTGTTGATGCTTGCTCATCAGCTGATTTAGATGTATCAATCCAACGACCCGTCTGTTGGTCAAACTTGAGCTAATGAATAATTAATGTAGATAAAATACATATTATATATGAAATAATTTTTTCTTACTGTTCTATCTTTATCATCAGGTAAATGCGCTTGTGTTGGTCGTTTCCAACCAAGACGATTAAAAAGGCTTCCAACTAGACCAGTTTTTGGTCCACTTGCACCTGTTTGATTTGTTGTTGCTGATGGAGTTTTATTTTTATTATCTGATGATTTTTGTTGATTATTCTACATAGATACGAAACAATAGAATTCTATTTCATAATAAAAAAACAAAAGTGTTCTTACAGGAAAAACATCATCACTATCATCAAAAATAGCATGTTTCTTTTTAACAGGTCCATTTATTTGTTGTTGTTGTTGTGATTCTTCAGTAATTGATGATGTTTGATTCTAAAGAAATAAAATTAAAGAAATATAAATATATTCAAAATAATTTGTTTTAAAAGAAATACAAAGCAATATACGAAAAAAAAAAACACAAAATAATAATCAAGTCCAATAGTAAATGTGTTCGATTAGAATGTGACACAAAGAAAGCATTAGTTAAATATACAGAAGTAATATTTGGTACAAAGATAAATTTATACCGTTGAATAACGTTTTAATTGCGGTGATTGATAAAGAAAATTCGCCGTATCGGAATTATTTTTTGAACTCTGATTACTAGTATTTGATTGAGTCGATGTTGAAGATGCTTTTCTATTATCTATGGTCGATTGTTGTTGTCGATTTGATGGTGATATATTATCAATTTGATTAAATGTTATAACCGATGAACGACGACTCACCGATCCCAACTGTTGTTGCTATGAGATTTATTTGAATTAGATAAAATTTTTATTTTTGTGTTTTTGAACATGTTTTCATTCTTTTTATTTACTATTTATATTAGTATATTACACATACCTCATTTGATGGTAAACGTTCACGTTGTTCAATTTGTCCAGATGGATACCATTGTTGTTGAGATGAATAAGAATTCGGTGTACTTGTAAAACCCGGTTGAATATATTGTGTTTGATCCATAGGAGGTTGGTAATATGAATTATTTGTTGATGGAAGTTGAG
>CAJNOL010001808.1:0-53756 GCA_905250125.1 Rotaria sordida
TTTCAAATGGAGTTTCATCAATAGCACATAACTTTAATGAAAAAAAACAAACAAATGTTCTTTTTGTTTGTAAAGATTAAAACTAAATATATATATATATACATACCATTTGAGGTTTAACACCCATTAATAAAACAAATATAATCAATGTTCCCGATGCAAGTAAACTTATATCAGTTGTTGCATAACCTATTGAGACATATATCATTTTTTTTTTGTGAAACATAATTTGAAAGGAGTGTCGAAACGTATAAGGTAGCAATTTGCACCCACCCCCTCCCTCACAGACTATGACAGATATCTTACAAGGAAACTACCACAACTAACATCCACCGTTGAGTTCATATTGGACGTACAGGCAGATCTCATTGAGACTAGCAAAAGCCGAAAATGGTTTATTCCCGTAGGCCCTTTGCCACAGAATTATGACCAATTTACTGGATTTTCGGACTCATTTGTAGGTGCTTTCCGAAGTATCAAATCTATGTCGAAAAGTCAGTGAGCCGATCATAACTCGACGCTAAAAGCCCATGGGAACGAGCCTTTTACTAGTCTCACTGAGACCTACTTGTAGGTCCAATATAAGCTCAAACAGTAAGTATCATTTGAGGTAGTTTTTTCGTTAGCAATGACATCATTACAGATCGCGACAGACTTTATTAATACACGACCAAAGATTGTATATGAATAACGTCTCGTTATAATACATAAACTACTTCCTTATTGCATATCTGCAGGATTAAGTAAAAAGAGGGTGAAGAAAAGTAAACAGAATAAAACAATCTCCCTGTGATTAGCAACAAAGCTACATTATATTTCATATTTTAATCTTGCAGTGGTCGTGCTAACAACTTTTTTTTTTTTATATTATAAATTAAATCTATTTACCTGCAAAACGAGTATTAGCTATTTCAAGCATAAATATCATAAATCGTGTTCCTCCTTTATATTGAATTAAATTTTTATTATGATAATCAAGTATTAATGCAACGACAACACCCACTAAAATTTAATTAAAAAATAAATTTTCTTTAATATAATAATAACTTACATATTTGTAATAAAATTGTAATAGTAACATAAAGTCGTGTTTGAATTGATGGAAAAATAACAGCAGATAAACGATGATTATTTAATAAAATATAATCAAAAAATATTTTATAACGCCAACTAAAATTATTTTTATTACTTCAAGAGAAAAAAAAAGAATTTTCTTTTCAACTTACGGTACAATTGTTTTACATAAAACAACAACACCACGAATTATAGCTGGAAATAATGAAGTACCTGACATAACAATAATAATAATAAAAATATTCATAAAAATATCATTAACAAATAAACCAATACCATTTGTCCTTAAGAAAAGATATAAATTTTATATTTATTATTGTCTTCTAAATCTTTTTTTACCAAGGTGATAAACCATTTTGATTGAAACCAGTTATTGTAATAACAATTGCTACATAAAATGGATTCATAGTTTCATTTGATTGTAATAAATCTTTTGCTTCATAATGATATTTAAGCCAAATACCCATAGCAATAAATGATGTTAAATAAATAACAAAACATGTTGATAAAATAAGTATAATCATTAAAATATAAGCTGTAACACGAAGATTATGTGGACTTGGTAATAAACGAATACGTTCATGTAAATCTGAATCAATACTTTGATTAGGAACAAATCTTTGTATTGGTAATGTATCATTATCATTTGTTCTTGTTCTTGATTCTTCAGAACTTATTATTTCATTTTTAACTCGATAAAGTTTTATAAATATAGCTGGAATTGTACTAACAGTTATACCTAAATATATTGTTCATCTATATACATGGCCTCTCGTAAATATCTTTACGATAAAAAATATTCAATAATTTCATATCGATTCAATGGATCGCACTTGTTTTTTTTCTCCAGTGATGGCGAAGACTAGAGAATTTTTTTCATAAGAAAACTGTCAATAGATGTTTCTTTTAGCTACCATTTTTCAATAAAATACAAAAAATGTGAGCCCATCAGTTCTATTCAAAAAATCGTTCCTGCTCAGTTCAGATTATCAGACTTAGCTGAATTGAATATGTTTTATAGAGAGAAGAGTTTAACGAATATTGACAAAAGACGTTTTAAAATATCTTGAACCATCGATTTTTAATGAATTTTTTTCTAAAAATCCTGAAATAATACTCCTTGCAGCAAGTGAGTGTATTGAGGTCTCAAGTACGACTTGATAAATCAAGCTGAAACTTTTTGTGAATGTGCATACTGTGGAGTTGTACACACAATATAACTTTCAGATTGAACTATTGAATTCTGGATATTTCAGTGGGCTCACTTAAATCATGGTTTCAAGTAAATCTGGTGCTTCATATCTCGTGACCAGGAAGAGATGAATGTTTGAAATTTTTACTGTAAATAGAACCATAGGATATCTATCTTTGCTTAAAGTTGCAGCTTCATTTGTCAAGACATTCTTGAGTCCTCAATATACTTATTTTCTGTGAGGACTGGTATTTTAGAGTTGTTAGAAAAAGTTCATTGAAAATCAATGGTTCAGGATATTTTAAAATGACTTTTGCCAATATTAGTAAAACGTTTCCCTCTATCAAATATATCCAATTCATCTAAGTCTGCTGATCTCAATTGACCAGGAACGATTTTTACTAAAACTAACGGGCTCACTTTTTTTTTGTATTTTATTGAAAAATGATAGCTCAAAGAAGCATCTATTGACAGTTTTCCTATGAAAAAAATTCCCAGGTCTCCTCTATCAGTGGAGAAAAAAAAAGTTTTTTTAAATATAATTTACCAGATATCCATGTATAAAATAGTAAAATACTTTGAGATGATCGACTAAGTGACGCAAAATCATATGTTTGTAATCCACATGTAAATACACATGTTGCACTAAGAAACCAACAATCAATATAAGGAACTTTATATTTTTCAATACTCCATACAATAACACCACATATAAGTGTATTACAAAAGAAAACCAATAAATGTAAATAAAAATAATGTCTCATACGCCAATGATAGTTATGCCAAAGTCTACGAAATCTTATACGCCATTCAGTTAATGGTACAGTAACATTAGCAGTTGCATTAACGATATCAATTTCTGCTTTAATAACATCTTCTTCTAGATTAGATAAACTACTAGATGAAGAACGACGTGAAAAATTATAGTTGTCCATCATTTTCGAATTATTTAGTTTCTATTCATATAATCACGGTTGATTTCAACATAAAAATACGAACTGTATATTTCGTTCTGTTATTTTTTTTTCTTATATACATGATCTTTCATTTTCTCTTTTTATAGTCTATACAAATCATGACAAATTCTTTATCTTTTTTTTTATTTCCATACATACTTTTCAATGATGTCTTTTTTCATCTTTATTTCAATATAAAATACAAATAAACATGTCCTCTTACTTATTCCAGGCTTTGTTGACACTGAAAAACAAACTAACACCAATCATCAATAAATGATAAGTATCACATTATGTTTTTACTTAATCTAGTCACGCTTTCTCTTGTTGATATGACACGAGTTAAGTCATAAACCAACATATAAAAATGTATGTGTTATTTCAATATATGACCGCTTATATAATTATTTTTTGTCCTTAATGCCTTTATAGGTAGAACCATGATAGTTACAATATGTTTTATGAAAAACGAAATAGACAGTCAATATTCTCTTCGCTGAAATTCAGTGATTTACATTTCGGCTATGTCACTGTCGGCAATTTGATTATCGATCATGCTTGCTTTGGACAATTTTCATTTCGATGACCGAAGCTATCGGCGAGATATTATGATGATGATACCTTCACTATATATAGATGATAAATATTCAGAAAGAGTGAATATAATATAAGGAACGGTCTTCGTAACGAAACTTACGAATATAGACGATCGAAAGGTATTAGGCGATCATTCGTGTCGATAATATTGATTTCGGCGCGAGTTCCGACGATGAAGTACACAAGCGTAGGCGGAAAACTTTTGTTGTAGTAAGAGAAAAATCATAAAAATGATTTAATTAATTTAATAATTGTTGATCTTCTATAAGACAACAATAAGATCAGACATAACTAAAGTGGTGGAAAAAAGTTTTATAACAACGGATTTTTGGGTTTTTTTTATAATGTTGAGCACCTAACTCAAATTAAGATAGTGGTTTTAATAGCCAATGGAATTTTCTATCGAATGCATTCTATACCAAGATTTCAGAGATGAATCATGGTAGCAAGGGTTCTAAAAGCCTGATACAATAGTTTTCAGATCCCAGAAAACTTTACCGGAGCTACTTTTTTACAGTGCTATTTTAAGTAACGCAAAATTCTAAACAAAATGAGGGATTGTCGCAATTTCTACAACCTTCCTTTAAAGACTTAAAAGCGTCACAGAAACTGTAAAAAAACGAATTTTATCAAAAAATCGTCTTTTCTCGGTTTTTGTGATACTTTTAAGTTTTTAAAGGGAGGTCGCAGAAATTGCGATGATCTCTCATTCTGATCAGACCTTTGTGCTTTTTTAACTGGCATTGTATAAAAACAACTCCAACAAAGTCCTCAGGGATCTGAAAACTACTGTGTCCGATTTTTTACAAACCTTGCCATCATAGTTCATCTATGAAATCTTTGTATAGAATGCATTCGATAGAAAATTCCATTGGCTATTAAAATCACTATCTGGATTTGAACTAGGTGCTTAATATTATAGAAAAATACCAAAAATACTTTGTTGTGTTAAACTTTTTTTTCACCACCTTAGTTTTATAAATTAATCAATGGATCAAAATAAAGTAGCTGATGATTCTTCAAAAAAAAAAAAAAAACTTCTTCGAACACAAAAATATTATTGTAAGTAAAAAGAATTTTTCATTATCAAAAGGTGTATCGTTATTTGAATATAACCATGACATTTTACATTACATTTATTATTCATTATTGATTTCGTTGTAAACTATTCATACTAAATAATTACTTTGGCAAATATATTTGATACAAATATAATGGGCATCATTATTTACATGTTAGATATTCTTATTTCACAGAATTCAATTCGATCTGTATATTAAAGAAAATTACCATTTCGTACTGCTCATGTATACAAGATCATATTTTAAATTATTTTCTCCTTTTTTCCAAGTTTCTAGATTTATATATTTTCAAAAAAAAAAAAAATAACCGTGCGGGCAACGAAAGAATAAAAATAGCAACAATATTGAAAAAAAAAAGAATCGTTGAAAAGCTTAGAGGGCAGGTTAGAATTATAAAAAAAAAAATATCACTCATAAGTATTCAATAGCACCAATATATTTTTTTTTCACTAAATTCAAACATTTTCTTCTGATTGTGTAAATAAAGGTAATGAATTAGATTGTAGTTGTTGCTCGGTTAATGCTCGTGATTCATGTAAATATACAGCAAAAGGAACACCCTATAAAAAAAAGAATACAATTATTAAAAAAAACACAGATTACTTTTTTTTTTCTAAATGAAAAACAATAATGAGTAAAAGAAAACAAAAACCAAATATCGATCTCAAACAACAAATTTCATATTCTGTTATCACCGTTAATTTTGTTGTTCAAATGACTCGACAGCGTCTGACAATGATGGATGTGTTTTCATAAATCTTTTGAATGTTAATGGAATATTATCATGAACGTAAACAACAAAATGTATTCCCTGGAAATAAGATGAGGTGTACCTAATTAAACGCGATCGATGAACTTACTTGTTGTGCTGCTGCCCGAACAAAACCTCTATTAGCTGTCATTGTTACTGCACGTAAATGATCTCCGGTACCGAAAATTATTTTTGTTCTAGAAAATACAAAAACAAGTTGTATTAGATAGAATTTCATTATACTAATCAAACCTAGGTTTTATTTTAACACTTGCTTGTAAAACAGCCGATCTTTCTGATAGACAATCAGGAACAATAGTAAGCTAAATATAAATGATAATAATAAATTATATATTACAAATAGAGATATGCAGGATTAAACTTTTATTAGTATCGAATCTAGTTTACGAGGAGTGGTTTTCAAGTGATAAATCACTTTTGAGTCAGAATAATATAGATTCTAATGAGCTTTGAATATCCTGAAAAGATTTATTGCTATTAGCTTAGTGCTGGCGAGATACTGAATAGTTTCGATTTCTTTTAATACAATACTGTGGTCTTTCTCAGAATGTTCCTTTCTTTTTTTGTCATGGCTCCTGAATTTCGCTTTAATTGATATGATTAATAATATACTTCGACAAAAAAAAATCATAGAAAATTTAACTACAATTTTCAGTTTCGATTCAAACAACTTTTTTTTCTCGTGATTCAGATCTCACAAGGTAGCATATTCAACTATCGGACATTGTTTGATTTCATATAATGGCCATAAGTAGGTCCTTGTGAGACTAAGAAAAGCTTGCAAAGATTCAGACTCATGGCCAACTGATGCAGAGTTATATCCGTTTTAATGAAATTTTTACAAAGAACAAGGTATTTCCGAAAAGCTCGAAACAAAGATTTTCGAGCTGAAATTTTGTCTAGAAGCAGATCTAATAGTTATTATATAGTTTAGAAAAATTTAAGGAAAAGTTCGTTTTCTTTGAAATTTTCTAGGCTATATAATGACTATTATATCTACCTATAAACAAAATTTCAGTTCAAAAATCTTCGTTTTGAGCTTTTCGGAAATACCTTGCTCTAAGTAAAAATTTCATGAAAATAGACATAATTCTGCATTAGTTGGCCATCAATCCGAATCCTTTAAATTATAATCTAAACTAAAACTGATCCTGCACATCTTTTATTACAAAAAGTTCATATACTCGTTTAAATAGTTCCTCTGCTCGTTTTTTTTCATTAGGTCCGCCAACTGTATTAATAATTGAATTAAATTCTTCAAATGCTGTTTGACATATAAATAATTCTTTTCCTATTCATAAAACACCAAAGCAAAAAGAATATATGAATTTAAAAGAAATAAGAAAATGAAAAAAAAATCAATACCTTTCATATAATTTTCTAGTTTCGGTGCAAGACGTTCAGCTCGTTCTAATTCAGCTGGTACTTCAAGCCATTTACTTGGATATCGATATATATGACCACCATGTGTTAATTCCGAAACAAGACAAATTAATGTACTAACATCAAGATTTATTTTACTTGGTTCATGTGATAACATTAATTCTGTATCATTATTATTATTATTAACTTCATCATCATTATTATTATCATCATCATCATCATCATCAGTTTCACTTTCACTTTCTTCATCACTATCATTTGAACTAACATCATCAACGATTTGTAAACGTTTTTCAACGTCTTCATTTACTTCAACAATTGAACCCTAAAGCAAAATTGATTTTTTATTTTTGTTTTCAAACTTAAATTATATATTCTATTTAATTCATAATTACTTTGACTATAATACCATGTTTTTTTAATAAATTAGCTAATGGTTCTGTAACACCTTGTACAAAATAAAAGACAATATCTGGTGTTTGATAATGTATTTCATTAGAACGTGCTGTATCAAGATATTGTCTCATTGATATAAGAATACTTCGTTGTCCATAATGACCATTGCCCTAATTATTTAATTAGAAAAAGAAAAAAACAATGTGTCTAAGACGAATTTTTTTGTTTAGAAGATTTTTTACTTTCCAAATAAGATGAAGTGCTTGTGCATTTCTAGCAATTACTTTCATCCATGCTCGACCTTCATTATAAACTAATTCACAAATAAGTAATTGAGAACGATTATCTTTAAATGGTACTAAAACCTATATTAATTAATTTTAATCATATGTTTGTTTTTTTTTTTAAATATGAATAATAATATTAACTTACTCCATTAACATTTTCCGGACCAATTTCTTCAATTTGTTCAAGAACAGCTCGTAAATGAGTTAAATTTGAACTTTTTAAATGATTAACATTAACATCAGTTGTATCAGCGCGAAGCTAGAAATTAGATTTTTTTTTCAATATTTAATCCGGAGATAAAGATATATATAGAAATTTTGCTTATATAATTATGATGACTAAGATCTTTTTCTTTTTGTAATGTTCCTAATCTACACTTATCATATAGATATGCAAAGGTTGATCTTAACTACGAAGGTCAATGTTGTATATCAACTAGTTATTATTATTATTATTATTATTATTATTATTATTATTTGTAAATGTATGTAAAAAATAAAAAGTAAAATTCTTGAAATTTTTTGATTTTTCATATATGTAATTAATTTCTATTCATTAAATAAATATATATATATATATATTTATTTTTATATGATAAATAAAAATTAATTTAAAAAGAAAAGAATAAAATATAAAATACATACACGTTTTAGAAATCTATCTTCGGCACGAAATTTTCTTTCAAGTTTACCAATTCCAGGTATTTTATTATATGTTCGACATTTTTCTATACATAATCGAACATCATTTAATAATGTATCTAATATAATAATAATATTTGCATCATCATTGTTAGTTGTTCTTAAATCTGTCATCTGAAAAAAACACAAGGTCAATAAGAAAAAAACAATTATCACAAGCAGAATAGAAAAAATTTCGTTCTATACTGACAGAGCACGTTATGTCAACGTGATTCGACAAATATATAGCTATATATATGCAACTTTGTATTTTCGTATAAAACACACCAAAATGACCGTTTATATTATTCATGAAAATGATGTATGGTTACCTCCATTTCGAAAGGCATTTGAAAAGCTTCAATTACCTTTTATCGAATGGAATTTAAGTGGAACACATACTTATTCATTAAATAAACCGCCTGATGATGATGCAATTTATTTTAATCGTATTTCACCATCCTCACATACTCGTAATCATCGTTTTTCCTGTGAAATTACAGGTCAAGTTCTCGATTATCTTTCATTACATTCATGTCGAATTATTAATGATCAACGAGCTCTAACACTTGAATTATCTAAAGTAAAACAATATGTTGAATTAACAAAAAGTCATATTCGTGTACCACATACAGCATTTATTGCAAGTGCAACATCAATTAATCAACAAGAATCAAAAATAAAAGAAAATTTTATTGAAACATTAAAAAAAACTGCACGAGAAAATTTTTTTAATGAAACAACACAAATATGGACACCATTTATTAGTAAACATAATCGAGCAGGAAAAGGACTTGGTGTTCATTTATTTATTGATGATAAACAACTTGAAAAACAATTTGAAAATTCAATAAATAATAATATTGATGATGAATTTTCTGTTGATGGTATTTATCTTTTACAAGAATATATTAAATCACCACAACAAGTTATTAATCGTGCAGAATTTATTGGTTATAAATTAATGTATGTTATTGAAGTTGATACACGACAAGGTTTTCAATTATGTCCAAGTGATGCATGTCGAAAAACACTTGATGATAAATTAGTTAAACAAAGTACTGATGAAATCAAACATGGATTTAATATACGATCAAATGATTCATTTACTGATAATGAAAAAAAAATTATTAAACAATTAGAAAATTTTTTACAAGAACGACAAATTGAAGTAGCTGGAATTGAATGGGTTGATGATGGAACAAATATTTATGTTTATGATGTTAATTGTAATACAAATTATAATGTTGCTGCTGAAACAAGATTTTTTGGGGATATGTATGGGACAATTAAATTAGGTGAATATTTTCAAAAACAATTACGAAAAGACTAATAAAAATAAAAATAAAAAATAAAAAAATAAAAACTAATAATTGATTCGAACTATGTTTATTTGTTGTTGACGTTCTTTTTATATTATCATCAAGTCTTGACAAGCGAATACACGCGCGCACACACGCACACAAAGACAAAGACAGCACGAGAAAAAAGAGAAAGAAAATGAATGAGCTTGCATCGAATATAGAGCATAAAAATCCGAATACAAAAAGAAAAAAAGAAAAAGAAAAAAAAAAACAAAGAAATGAAGCAGAAGAACAACGAAGAATCGCACACACTCGTTGATTTTATATACAATTCTTTTTTTTTTTTTTTGCTGTTAACAAAAAAAAAGAAAACATATGAAGTAATTTGAACGAACATACACACATACATAGGCGTATGGCACATACACCACTAGAAAAAGAAAAAAAAAAAAAAAGAACCAACAATAGACAAAAGATCTTCCACACACACGTAATTGTCATCAGACAAAAAGAAAATTAAAGACCAAAAAAAATTCAAGAATCAATTATGTTTAGTTGGGTGGAATGGTATAGCGAGGTTATAAACTCGTTTCTTTTTTTTTATTTTGCGAAGAAAAACAAATCATAACTCTACGAAAAAAAGAAAAAGTATACATTCAACACTGTGTATATATATATATATGTGTATGTGTGTGTCATTTAATAGTTAAGTGATTAGCTTTTAAGAACAAAAAGAAAAAAATTTTCGTTTTATATTCAACAAGTACATATAGGCTTTTTTTTGTGTTTTCATTCAATATACACATTCAGGGATATGAAGACAAAAAAAAAAGAAAAAGAAAAAGGAACGACCTGATTAGAGAAAATAAACAATAATAAAGGATGATATACACACATGCGTTCATTCAATCACTGTTATCAACGGCCGGATATTAACTTTTTAAAAAATATTTTAAGATGATAAACCAGTTGACGAACCATCTAAAATTAATAAAAAAAAAGAAATTATCTCATATATAAATTTTTTTAATAATAATAATTTCTACCATATGAATTTTGTATATTTGTTGTTGATGTTGTCATTTGTGTTAAATTTGTTTCACATCTTCTCATATCATATTGTGTTTGTTGTTGTGTACAATAAATATTCGATGTTGATGATGAACTATCCGATTGTTGTTGTTGAGGATAATAATGATTTGATAATACACCATTAACTTTCATTTTATAATTATTTGAATGATCAACATATGTTGACCATGAATCATGATGATGATGATAATTATGTATATCATTACTAATACCATTTGATAATGTTGTATTATTATTATCCATTGTTGATGAAGTTTGATACGGATGAGGAGGAGGAGGAGGAGGAGGTTTACCACCTAAAAAAATAAACAAAATAAGATCTTTATTTTATTCTTTTATTTCATTTAACTGTTTAAATAAGTGGGAGGATGTGTTGGTGAAATACTGTTTGGATATGTTAATCGTCCATAATTATTCGTTGATGTTGGTGGTTGTCGATGAAGAATTTGTGGAGTTTGTTGTTGTTGTTGTGATATATAATGACCAATAGGATGTCCAATTGTGGATGGTGGTTGCATGAGATTAACAGTTGTTAAAGAAGTTTTATATGAATAATTATTTAAATTTGAATAATTTTGTTGATCATTACCATTTTCTAATTTGACACGTTTATGTCTATGATCATCAGTTTTATTATCATATGAAAAATTATTTGTTGAAGGTGGTGGAGGAACAGTTGATTCAAGAGAATCAATTGGAATTTTTGTTGTTGCTGTTGTTGTTGTTGATGATGATGATAACATAGATAAATCTTTACCTGTAAAAACAAAAAGAAAAAAAACAATTTCGTATTTTTAAAAAATAACAATTTAAAACATACTGTTCGTTGTTGGATTAGTTGTTGTTGATGCATTATTATTATTATTATTAGTATTAGTATTATTATTGCTATTAACTACAATAGCATTCGATTGTCCAACAATTTCCACACTAAGTATTCCGAGTTCGATGAGGCGTACATTTCCTTGTATAGCAAGTAAATGTAACTGATCAGCTGCCTCTTTCGGAATATCAAAAGTAACTTTAACACTATTCCACGGCTGCACTTTTTTTAATGCAAATCTTCTTCGACCTAAATATGAATCATCAAAAAAAAAAAAGAAAAAATTTTTTTTACCAGTGTGAAGTATTTCCCTTAATTTATCTTTAATTTCATGCAATTTTATTTTTAATTGCGGATCAAGATAATCAGCTTTACATACAATTCGAATTTCAACAAATTCATGTGGTGCCATAGGTTTTTTAACATTGCTGATTGAAAGAAAAAAAACACATGACAATCAACAAATATGTAAACAACCAAAAAAAAAAAATGAATCAAATTCTAATATACCTTAGATTACCGGAAATAGAAAAAGCATCGATCTAGAATAATAAATATTAAATGTTTATGAGTTCTTTCATCACATTTAATTGTATTGGTAATTAACAAATAATGATTAGCATAGAAACGAATAAGAATAAATTGATGATTGATTAAATGTTGATTGGCTCTTTTGAATAGCCACTGGCCAGAATGAAAAAGTATTCAATTTTAAACCAATTAATTTTCTGTATCGAATTCTCTATACTTGATTTTATAATGCGAAATTGTTTTTTTTTTTTGAATTTATAAAAATTTATCTATTCTATAAAAATTTATATTAAATATTAATAATAAATATTTAATTAGTAAGAAATATTTATTAATTATTTTTTTTTTCTTAAAAATTCATTATATTTTGTAGATGTCATTAGTAAATTTAAAAACATCTATTCATAGTGAGTCGTATGCATCTTGATAAAAAAGAAAAACGAGTTTTATTATTATCATATTATTACAAAGATTAAAAGACATTTCTTTCATGCAATTATTAGCATACTTACTTCTCATCAACGACATCTATAGGAGATTTTCAAGCTCATGACATATAATCAAAACCGAAAAAAGAAACATAATTATAATATGTTCATTAAGGACATTAATATAATCTTGTCATTCTGTCAAGTACAAACACTTCAGTGCAAATTATAATGAGCAATATGTTTTCAGTCTAAAACATATATTCACAGAAATTTTCTCGTTAATAAGAAATGTTTTATTCGATTGTAAATTAATTTTAAAGTTTTTTTTTAATCGAAGAAGAATCGACTAACAAAGTGTCAGTCATCTTTATTGCAAAAAAAAGGCTTCAAAAATTGTAACGAATTCAAAACGATTTTTATTTGTTCATACATAAGCACATGAAACTCTTAAAACATTTGCCAACGTTGTTGATAAGTCTTTTTAAAGGTTTCGGATTTATTGCAATACTTGAAACATGTTTTTAAGCTTCATCTTATGCACGAAACTCTCATTAAGTTTTCTGTATTACATTAATTTTTTTTTCTTAATGTAGAGTCTCATCGTATACTACAATATATATTTTTATTAATGAAGTCTTTAAAGTTTTTTTTTTTGTTTTTTTGTATCCTTGAAAAATGACTTTGAATATTTGATCAAACGATTTTTATTTACTTTTGAGTATAGAACAATAATTCATACGTTTGAATGTTTCTTTTATTTATTTTTAATTACTTTGTAAGTTTTGAAAAAGTTCTTGACTTATGTATTCTATGAGTTGAGACTTCTAATCTAATAAAAATCTGTCATAGGTATCCTATTTTTTGCAAAATGATCCTTCTTTTTTTTTGGGAAGAAGAAAAAATCTAAAATTCGATCTAATAATCTAAATTTAGGTTCCACTGATATGTTAAGTTAAAAATATCCATTTTATACATTTAAAAAAAAAACAAAACAAAACGTTGATTTGCTTGTTGAATAATTCTTTCCTTTTTTTTTTTTTCTTAAACTTATATTACATAAATGCATAAACAAACAGAAAAAAAAAACACATAAAGAATGTTCTCATTTCTCATCCGTAATAAATATAGAGTACTCTTAAAATAAATTAATTATAATCAAAGAGTATAAAGAGACAAAAAAAAAAAAACAACCAGAAAAAAGAATAAGTTGCT
Source organism: Rotaria sordida (assembly GCA_905250125.1). Taxonomy (NCBI): domain Eukaryota; kingdom Metazoa; phylum Rotifera; class Eurotatoria; order Philodinida; family Philodinidae; genus Rotaria; species Rotaria sordida. Next base: position 13,814 of record CAJNOL010001808.1, read on the forward strand.
TCATCTTTTTTTTTTTTACAAAAAGAAGAAGCTTAAACGAACAAGAGAATAGACAAAAAAAAAAGGAAAGAATTCACTGAAAACAACCGACAGACATATACAGAATAATATCTACATAGATGAGTCAAGAAAAAAAAAAATTTTTTTATTGTTGTTTTTTTTTCTTCTCTTCTGCGTGATAAATTATGAAGAGTTTCAATTATCTCTTCGTTGAAAAAGAAAAAATAAAAATAAAATTCATCCATGAATTTCAATAACGATCTATTTGTGATCTAAAATCAAAAACAAACAACAAAAGATTTTTAGTTTTTTATTTATCTTAATATTCTTACTTAGATTTCGATTTAACACGTTCATCAAAAAATGAAACTGTTTTATCACTATATGGTGAACCAGCACGAATAATATTTGAATGATGCGACTGTTGTTGTTGTTGTTGTTCTATACTAATAGATCGAGCATAATCAGATGCACTACTTAATAGACTTGATTTACGACCAGTAGAATCTCCATTTATATTACAAATATTATCATTATTATATTCAACACCAGGTACAGTACATGCATCTCTAAATGTATAGAAAAACAAAAACAGAATTTGATGTTGGTTCTATGGTAAAATTCAATGATGATCTTATTCAGATGATGTAGATCATACATGATCGATATTTATGCAAAAAAAAAAACAAGAATCTATTGTCATTTATCTATCATAGAAAACTTTAAGTGATAAAATTTTTATTATGAAAATATTAATTGAAATATTGTTTTTAAATAAAACGAATACAAAAAAGCTTGAATATGTCATTTTGAAAAATATATTCATGAGTTTTTCTTTTTTTTTTAATTACAAAACTTACTTAATTGAACCCGCTAATGCTTTAAGACTATCCATTGTTTTCGAAGATTTTTCACTGATTGTAATACTTTCAATATCAAAACTTTTACAATCACTAACTTCAGCTTGAACTTCAAGACTAAATTAATTGAAAAATACAAAAAAAATCATTGTTTCATGAACAAATTTTCTTTTTTTTTTTTTTTTATTTAAATCATACCGATTTGATGGTGGTAAACTTTCACAAAGTGATATAGCACCTGTACCAGGTAATGCTTTTGTACTTTCATTACTACGATCATCAACAAGATGTGCAACACTATTTGATAAACTAGTTGAATCACCACCAATTGTTGGATGTGTCATTACACTTTGTGTATCTGCAAAAAAAAATATATATTGTTTTTTTTTTGTTTTTATTTTATTTATACCATTAAGAATAGCTCTTGCAATAGCAACGTCACGTAAAGAAAATGGTAAAAAACTATCAATATTAGAATTATCACCATCTAAAATATTATTTCGTGTTCCAACACCACAACCACCTGTACGACATAATGATATTGGAATAACCTAAAATTTTCAATTTTTTTTGTTTCTTCTTCAAATTAAAAAAAAAACAACAGAAAATCTTCTTACCCCATAAACATAAGCAAGAAGAATAGGAACTCCAATTCCAACAGCAAGTGTAGCTATTATTGGTGAAGCTATTATACTTCCTGTAACACCTAATGTGACAAGGATATTTCTTTTTGTTTTACTATTTCTATTATTATTAAATTTTTTAAATATTCTTCTACCAGCCCATATTGGTACACCTATAACAACACCTGGTATAGCAACACCAGCTATTAATGCAATTATCACTGGTGCACCAATTAATGTAGCTACTTGCCAAAGAATAACTTTTTTTCTACTCCATTGTTTTTTACCCCAAAATGTACAACCCGATGGACTATAAAAACAAAAAACCAAATAAACGAAATTTAAGAAATTCAATAATTGTATTAACCTAAGATAATGTAAATCAGATATTTCTCGACCACATAACCAACAAAATTCAGCTTCACATATAGGACAAGTCATATGATTCTAAAACAGAAAAGAATAAGACTTTCAAAAACAAAAAAAACCAAGATTCTTATGAAAACATACGCAAGAACCATCGTCCATTTTAAATATCGATGCTTGACATCTTGGACATTGTTTTATTTCATCTTCTATAAAAAAAAAAAAAAAAAGAAAACAACAATGATTTTTCTTTCATTTTATAATTAATTAATATCATACTTTGTTGAGCAGAAGCAAGACTAATAAATGAACCTGAACGAAGTTTAGTTGATGTTTTTTCACGTGCTGCATCTTCACATGTTTTATTTGGATGCCATGTTGCTTTACAATGATAACAAAATGATGTATTACATCCTGGTCGTAAACATTGAATTTCTGGACATGATGCATAACCTGAAGCTATAACAGCAAATCCACAATCAGGTGCTGGACACCAACGTGTATCAGATATTGATTGTAAAACACGTCGTACCATAAATTGTTCATATTTTGATATAAGATCAGGATTATTTTCTAATATTCGTGATATATCACATGGATGTATACGTTCTGGACAATCATTATGTGGACAATTAAGTGTAATACGACCTTCACTTATTTCTAATTTTAAATAACTTTTAAAACATGTTTGACAATATGAATGTGAACATAATGTTAAATGTTCAAATTGTTCAGATGAATAATCATGATAACATAATAAACAAGTTTCAAGTAAATGATCATTTGAAGTTGTTGTTGATGGAATTATATTAATAACATTTTCATTTGCTGATGCAACAATTGATTCAATAATTTCATCTTTTATTGATATTATAGAATTTTTATCATGTATTGGTTGTGATGATGATGTTAAAGAATAAATTTGTTGTTTTGAAGATTGACAAGAATTATTTGTTGTAGATGTATTTCGTTGATGTGAAAAACGAGTTGTTGTTGTTGTTGATGATGATGCACGACTAGTCGTAAAACGAAGTAGATTCAGAAAACGTCGACGTAAACTACCATTGCTATTATTTGATGTTGTATTTGAATTTGAAGATTCTTAATAAAAAAAAACAAAATATTTAATTTATTATCTTGTTCTTTTTTTGTTTTTAATTTCATACTTTGAGTTATGACTTGTATAGATGTATCTGTTACTATCGATGATTGATCTTTGGTTAATGTAAGGGATGAATCATTATTAGTTGTACGTTTTAATGACGAACGTTTGCTAATAGATGATGACGATGATGATGACTGTTGATTACGTTTTTTTGAGAGCATTATTGATGATAATAACTAAAGACAAGAAGAAAAAAAAAACATTTATTTTTTGTTAATTTTAGCATATGAGATTTTCTAAAGAGTTTTCTTTTTCGATAGATTAATAAAATGGAAAAAAAAGTATCTACATTCTATGTAACTGAAAAAAATTTAAATTGTTCTAAGTCAATATTTGTAAAAATAAAATGAAAAACAATTCGATCGACAAAGACTAGTTAAACATTTGGTACTTTTTTTTTTTTATAACTAAAACAAAAACAAATAATCAATAATTACTTTAGTTTTAATTGTTATTCATTTGGCATCATAGAAAAAAAATGTAATTGTATATTTCACTATTTCTTTAAAAACTAATATAATAATCTACCCATGAAAAAAGTATATATCTAGAATAAAGAATCTTACTCATCTGTAATGTTTATCAATGCTTTGATTCTCGTTTATATTTTCAATCCATAGAATGCATGAAGAATGTGAGAACTTATCTCATACTTTTTCTTTTTTATTATATTTCCCACAGAAGTGGGACAAATCTCACACGTTTTTTTTTTTTGCTCTGCTTTAATTCGAATGATTCAATGCAATCAAGTGTGGAATAGATTAATAAGCCCGTAGTGGAGAAAAGAACAGAAAAAAAAAGGCGTTGCAACTTATTTTGTTTTTAAACAATAGAATCGTTCGTGTTGTTTTTTTTTTTTTATTTATATCTAATATTAAATAACCAATGAGAAATGAATTTGTATTTGATTGGTATAAAAAAAATAACCAATGAAATCGAATGAAATCTTGAGGTTTTTGTTTGAGAAAATATTCGATTTGAATTGATTTAATCTTTAAAAACTAATAGAAGAAGACAAAAAAAAATGCTCGGTTGTTGTATACCTCGTGATCCATCGAAACAAACAAATAAAATAATAAATGAAGCATTAGAACGTGCTCGAAAAGAAATGAATTCAGAATCAAAATTACTTTTACTTGGTAATTAAATAAAAAAAAAAAAAAATTGTTTTTCTTATAAAATTTAATCAATATATATATAAAAAATTATGATCGTTATTTTAGTTAATAAATTTTCGAAAAATAAATTCTAATAAGTATGTTTTGCTTAACAGATAATTAAACATTTTATTTCTTCGCTTTTATTTGAATTAATATTTTTTTTTTGATTATTATTGATTTATTATTTTTAGGTGCTGGAGAATCTGGAAAGAGTACAGTTGTAAAACAGATGAAGTAAGTATTGAAAGTTATATATTAGAAATTGTTGTCTTAGAGCAGAGCCCGTCCGATTGGTTTCGGATCCGATAGGTTCTAGTCGAGAGCCTAGCATGCCTTCAAATTTGCACTTGATTCGATAAAAGTTGAAAATTTTTATAAAAATACGAAATATATATCAAAATGACATCAAGAGATTTTATTATGTAGTTCTGAAATAATTTCAAAGGTTTTTTGTTCTGTCAACATAAAATTATAGAACGTATTAACTCACAATTTAAAAGACATGATATGATTGTTGATCTTTTTCTCTTATTGACGAAGACATTGTAACATGACATATGGCATTACAATATTGGTAATGGTAATCTTCTTTTAATAGATGTATGCTGGAATGAATATTAATTTTCTATTTTCATCCGAAAATGTATCTAACAGAAAGACAAAAGGGTCAACAATTATCTCATTACTATTTTATTAGATCACATGATTGAAAATTTTAATGAAAGAACGGAATGATGTTGTTATGATATCTTAGTATTATTTGAAAAGAGTTTTTTGAAATTTTGCAGTTATTTTCAAATATTTTGATGCAATAATCTACTTATATCCTAATAGCTTTCTTTATATTATAGAGAAAAATAATAAATTGCGAATAAATTCAGAACTGTTAAGATATATATTATAGATGCAGAGGCATCCCTAGCAGATTTGCTCACTAATTCCCAAAAGCATGCTCACCCTTCAAATTTGGTTAACTTTAGCAAAAATTTTTCAATTCGCCTTCTGAGTCATCAATTCTCTCTCCAATCTTGAAGATCTCCAAATACCTCTGTAAAAGTAATACGAATCGATAGTTTCATAACATATTGAGTTACATGTAAAAAGCAATAAATTACATTAGAAAAAAGAAAAAAAACAAACTCGACAAATCTCAATCTGTACACGGCTCTACTCGATAAACTTGAACTGGAAACTATATACGGGTCAGGTCAAGCTGCACGAGTCCATTGTTGTTTAAAAAAGAAAAGGTCGATTACGCCCCAACAGTTCTCTTTGCAATCAATTCCAACAATTTATACATTATTAATAAAATTACCACATATCTGAAACCGACAGTTGTCACTTCTAAATATAACTATCATTATAGAATTACAAGTTTTTCTATTGAATCTCGAGTAGTATGTAATTTCAAATAGTTTTGACAGTTATGTTTAATTATGCAAAAAAAAAAAACCAATTCTGAAGAACAGGTCGACCGATCCATAGTGTTTGAGATATTTCAATAGCAATCTTTTATTGTATGAAGACTATATATAGATAATAATTTAATTTTTGTTGTCTTTGTTTTTTTTATAGAATAATTTTTAATGAAAATGGTTATACAAAAGAAGAATGTCTTCGTTTTAAACCAGTTATTTTTTCTAATACAATACAATCAATGTTAGCTATATTACATGCAATGAATCGATTACAAATTTCATTTGAAAATATAAATCGAAAAGTATAAATCGATTTAAAAAAAAAAATGAATATAATTTAATTCTTTTTTTTTTGTTTTTGTTTTTTTAAAGAACGATGCTGAAATTGTACTTACTCATGCTGAAATAGAAAGTAATCATGAAATTTTACCTGAACTTGTTGGTAAAGCTATACAAGCATTATGGAATGATAATGGTGTACAAGCATGTTTTTTACGTTCTCGTGAATATCAATTAAATGATTCAGCTGCTTAGTAGGATAAATTGAATATTGTTTTTTTTTTTTTTTGTAATTTAATATAATGTCGTCTTTTTTTGTTTTGTTTGTTTTTATTGGATAGTTATTTAAATTCACTTGATCGACTTATTCAATCGGATTATATTCCAACTCAACAAGATGTTTTACGTACACGTGTTAAAACGACTGGTATTGTTGAAACAACATTTACATTAAAGAAACATAAATTTCGGTATATGAATTAATTATTTAATTTTTAGTATTTAAAGTTTATAATTATATTTATTTAGAATTGTTGATGTTGGTGGACAAAGAAGTGAAAGAAAAAAATGGATACATTGTTTCGAAGGTGTAACAGCTGTTATATTTGTTAGTGCACTTAATGAATATGATCTTGTCTTAGATGAAGATGATAGTATTGTATGTAATTGTTTTGTTTTATTTATTTAATTGATGTCTTTTAGAATCGTATGATTGAAAGTTTACAATTATTTAAATCAATTTGTAATAATCGATTTTTTCGTCAAGCTGGAATGATATTATTTTTAAATAAAAAAGATTTATTTGCTGAAAAATTACGTTTTTCATCTATTAAAATATGTTTTCCTGAATATACGGGTTAGTTTAAAATATTTTTTATTTAAAGAAAAAAACAAAAAAATTTTTTTTGTGTTTTTTGGTTTTATATTTAGGTCTTAATACATATGAACCATCACTTAATTATATTCAAGAACAATTTGAAAAAATAGATTTACGAGAAAAAATAAATGGTCATGAAAGAGAATTATATACACATATAACATGTGCAACAGATACTGAAGCAATGCAATTTGTCTTTGATGCTATATCAGATATGATTATACAAACAAATCTTATTCATGCTGGAATATTTTAATAATAATAGAAATTATCTTTTGTTCATATATGTATATATATATAACATTGTAATGAAAATTTTGTGCAATAAAAGTAGTGAGATTTTTGCTCAAAAATTATTAATGAAAGGTCTTATGTTCTATTTATATAAATTTTTTTTTTTTTGCTCTTGTTATTTTGAAAATAAGAATAAAATATTATGATAAGATGTTATGAAAGAATTTTTTATTAGATTGATTTAAATCAATCAGAAATGCAGTGAAAAAAAAACAATAACTTTTAATTTAATTAGTTATAGACAAGAATGGTGTACGCTAAATACTATTAGTAACACAAGGCTGAAATTTCGGGTTCAAAACTAAATATACGTCATTAATTATCATAAAAAGTCTTATTTCTATAAAAAAAAAAATGGTGCTTACTGTAGTACTCTATTGTCCTGCAAAGCATTGCGAAGTGTTCCAGCTAATCATAGAAGTAAGACTTTTTTTTATGATAATTACTGAGGTAAATTTCGGTTCGAGCCAAAAATCTTATAACATCGAAAAACCAGTTGATGAAACAGTATAAATCCTTATAATTGATCTTCTCTATAGACCATAAGAAAAGTAATTGTAATATTCATGTTTCTTTTTTTTTTGTTTACAAGATGGTAAAAGAATATTGAATTAAAATAGAGGGTCATTCAATGAGAAAGAATTGCGAATGAAAACTTATTTTAAAAGCAAAAATAAATACAGAAGTATATTATACTAGGTAAGATGTAGACATGGGCTTGGGGTAGTAGATAGCCACATCGTAATCGATATCTACATCCTTAAATGCTATGAATAAGCCTCGCATGCCAAACTCTTGATTGAACGAATCGTCGATTATTCATTTGTAAATCTTAAGAATAGAATAACAGATTTTGAAACTTATATGGCTTACAAACTGAAAATATTTCTATAAGATATTCTATGGAAATTTTCGCTGTATCGTCTTCCAACAACAAACAAAACTTGATTAAAGAAAAAGAAATGCTTGATGGCATGAATAACATTTTCAATGTCGCCATCTTTTTCATTGAGATTTATTTGGCTTTGACAAACAAACGACTCCAATCGAATACAAAGAAAAGAAAAATTCAAGTTCTTTTGCCAACTTCTTGTGAATATAAAATAATATTGCAAAAAAATTAGGTAATGTTCGTCATACTGATTCTCAAACACGAATATTTTTTGTCAATCTTGTCGTGAATCGTTTTCTGCCATATTCAGTTGTATACGACCGTTTACGGTCGTGTTTCTTGAATCTGGACTATTATTAAAGTTTTGATCGGGAGATTTTTTTTAAAAATACTCATCGACAATCAGTATTTGACCTTATCTGGATCTAAAAGGATGAATAGTTATTTTAAAAAATTTCATATTTTCCAGTGATTTCAATATCATTCTGCTGTTGTAAATAAATGTTTCAAGCGAAACTTTTGTATGCTTTGTTTTGTTCCACAAAAGTAACACTAGGAGTCAATCACAATAGGAATGAATGCAAAGGTAACGGAAAGTTTTGAGGATCAAGTCGAAGTAGTAGCCTATTCATCGAAATCTGAAGTTTTTCGAGTACTGAGATTCGGTTTGAGTATTGCTTCGCACCGAGTTTGAAACTCAAGGCTTCATGTGAATGCCAGCTAGTCCTTATAAGATAGTCAAGTTTTAATGATTCAAAGTTGCACCCTTTTTTCGTCCAGAAGAGAAATAACAGATCTCTTTATTAATAGAAATAGTAAGGAACAACAAATATTGTACGAAAAAAAATCTAGTAAATTATTTCAAATAAAACTCACTTCTTTTCATGTTCTACGATTACGACTACGTCTTATTTGCAATTTAAAATCGTAGAATATTTTCTTTATACTTCTACTATAGAGATAACGCACAAAAATTTAAATAGAATTTTCTCTTTAGTTTTTATTTTTAAGATTATACATTGCTATTGTCGAAATAACATTATTGTTCTACATTCTTCACCGATCGTGATCAAATTTATGTATGCAAAAAGTATTGATTTCACTATTGTTACTATTAGTATTTGGAGTCTTATTATCCATTCTATTCATCTGGACTTATCAATCATGCTCACAGTCAACTCTTTCCTTTATTAGTAATGATTGTCAAGAATCTCTTATTGAAAGTGATGCATTTATTTGTGAACCGAATTCTGTCTGGAATGAACGCAAACATGTCTTTCATACTCAAGACAAAGAAAATATGATTACACTTCCGGATACATTCTATTTTTTAACAAATTGGGCGCCAAATTTTCATTGTTCTCACGCACGACGTATTGGCGGTAGAGGTGACGGTGGCAAATGGGTCTGTGATCCGTATCGATTGAAATCGCGTCACGATTGTCTAATTTACAGTGTCGGATCAAGTGGTGACTTTTCATTTGAAATCGAAATGAAAAAAATCATACCTCATTGTGAAATTCATGCATTCGATCAAAACTCATACGTATGTCCGCCGAATACGTGTAGCTTTCATAAAATTACATTTGGCGATGGGATTCAACCGTATGGTTCGAAGAGTTGGTTAACTGTTGTTCGAGCATTGAATCATACGAATCGATTGATTGATATATTGAAAATTGATATTGAAGGTGGTGAATATTCATTTTTTCCTCTTCTACTGAATTCGAGTAAGAGTTCATTGCCACGACAAATTCTTATGGAACTTCATCCGATAAATGTTAGTGTTATTCATGACTTCTTCAATCGATTACGCAACAAAAATTATGTTATATTCAGCAAAGAAAATAATCTTCTAGGTGGTCCATATTTTTTCGAATATGCTTTTCTTAAATTAAATTCACGTTTTTTCATTCAGTCACACGACAATATGACACGTAGATAAATGTTATATAAAATTGATTTTTTCCATTTTATCGTGGAAATATATGAGAAAAAAAGATAGAAAAGAAATATTAGAAATTACAATTATCTGATTTTCAGTATCTTTCGAAATAAAGAACTATTGATCTATGTTGTAGACTATATTTGACGAATACTTTTGTGTTAATAATGTAAAATATCTGCTTTAATTGTTCAGCGGAGTTTCATTTTTTTTTGCATTGTAACAACTATTTCTCGTCAATGGGAAAAACGAATGATTTGAGATTTTTATTATTGATAGAGATCATTAAGATCTACTATAAATAAAAATTTTATTGATCTTCTTTTAGCTCGAGCTGACCTATTCCAAAAATACTGACTGTTACTGAATTTCAAAAATTGGAGTTTTGCTTTTTACTAGGAAACGAAATGACATAGAAATAAACTTTCTGTATAAAAGCTGTTCAGTTTTTAATAAGTATAATTGCATCGAATAACAAACTAAAAATAGTGTTCGTTACAAAAATTCATTCTTTTCTTGAAAATCGTTGTTGAGATAAGGATCGAAGCAAAACAAAGTCAAAATCAACCAGATATTCGTCACGAGCATCGGATTCAGCATTCAATGGTGTATATATAGAGTCGAGCAAGGGCACGAAAAAGTCTTATCTTTTTGGACATTGATAGTAAATCTATAAAGAATATTTTATTTTTATTATATTAAAAAAAGATACAAATAGACATCGATAGTTTGTTTAGTCTTTGTGATATCTTTCTCAGATAAATCATCATCATACAAAGCACGAAAACAATTGCATCAGTGCCCTTCACTAAATTAAATCAAAATTATATAAATACAAGAAAGATTCAGAAAGAAATCAATGACAACTAGCAGAAAATTTGCTATATTTTTGTTTCTTGTAAGGTTTTATATTCTATGCGAGAGGACCAAAGTACCTATTCTAATAGTTTGTTTTTCAGCCAAGCAGCCTGGCAAATGCAATGAAAGTCCGAAACGAAAAATATAACAGATCAAGAAATGGATGTGTGCGTTTTTTTTGCTTTATATTAGATATACATTAAAGTAACAGCAAACTATTAATTCGAATATTGTAAACATTTGTCATTTAGATGTAGGCATAAATCTACATATATCGTGAAACATGATTCTGTTAGGAAAGTAGAGTTCGGGTTAAAATCTGTTGTAAAAACAAAATTCTAAGCATAATGCTGATTTAGATACAGAGATTAGGATATAGAATAAAGCACAGGAGTGTACTAGGGTAATGAATCATTTATCAAAAATTCTTGAATTCTGCTGGGATAGATACTAGAAAAACAAAACAAACTTCTGCAACAAGAAAAAAGCTGGTAACTTGCTGCCATTAATGTATACTTAGGAAAAAAGAAACCTACAAGGGGAATTTTTGCGCAGTTATCTCTATCTCAAGATCATTTCGGTCCAACTCTTCAATGAATTTTCTACAATCATTAATCGGCAAGAAAGATAATTTTCAAAAATCTTACGACGTCAAAAGTGCCAACATTTCATTTTCCAGCTAATTAATCTCCGTAGCATGACCATATCCTTAGGAAGTGAAAGTGTTCTAGCTGCAAAAATTATTCGTATGATTGATACAATTGACTTTTCATATTTGTAACACGTTCGAAGAATTCAATAATAACATCATTAAGTACTCTGTTAATTTAAAATAAATTCTACTTTCTAGAAAATCGATCTAACAAAGACCCAAAAGTTTTCAAATTATTATTCATTGTCGAACGATTTTATTATTCTGGAAAAAATGCTTGATAGGGTGAGCATAGGTGTGAACGCATATCCTCATTAGGTTAATGGTAGTGTTTGGTTACTCTTCAGTATGAAAAAAAAATTTGTATAAACTTCTAATTCTAAGCAAATATCAGCCGATTTGATTGCACCAACATGGAGATATTTCATCTTTTCTTTTCGTAGTGCTATTTATGACTCACCCTGTATATGATCAGTAAATCAGCTACAGAAATTTATTAATAAGCTATAAAGTCATGATCTTTGGAATTGCATTATGGTATTATGATATGGGTTATTTTTTGTCATAATCCTATTCAAAATATGACTGCAATCATATTCTACGAGACAGGAAAAATCTTGGATGTTTTCGTGGAATATCTATCTTAAATGAGAAACTAGTTAATGAAGTTATTTTCCAATGTTACAGAGCTTTTTACGCAGTAAAACAATTCAGACGTATAGAAAATATAGTTCTTGGATCGAATCAGCAGAAGTATGAATGCTATATACCTAGAAAAATGTAATTTAGTTGCTTGAACAATTAGAAATAATAAGTTTCTATTTTAATAATTAACAATGTCAAATCATCACATGTTGAAAATATAAATTGTAGATTGGGCAGTATCAGTTATCAATGTCTTTGTTAGATAATAGATTCATTGTTCATGATACTAATTGAAGTTTTTCTTTGATATCTTGTAAATGATGAGTCATCTCATTGACAGCATCGAGCGATGATGGATGTGAACAATGTTCAAGAATTGCACGATAAGATTCATCGATTCTTTTGAACTTTTCAAGAGTATTATCAGAATTTTTTGACATTTTTTTGTCACTAAGTTCTGAAATTACAGCAGTTTTTTTTTCTGAAACTGCCAAAAGTACTTCGATCACCTCATGATAACTAGTAGCCAAATGTTTCTTTTTATTGTCCACCTCAGTTCGAATGGTCTGAGCCACACCTAGATGAGAGAGAAAAGAAAAATAAAAACATATTAAGAAATGAACAGTTCTTACTATTGATGATTCGAACCTAAAAAGATGGAAAATCAAAACAAATATATTGAACTAATTACAACAACAACTTACAACACGCCATAGACGAAGAGAAATGAAGAGTAAAGATATTTCGGCGAAAATACTGCTATGAAAAATGATAACTAGATCGACAATGAAAGAAGCAATAACAATAATGCTATCCAACCATTCCATTTTTTTGTCATGAATATTCCACCAATGCCGTCCGAACACAAACATTTTGGCAAGCACTTCAACGAGAAACACGCCCAACAGTGCCAATGAAGAATAGTGCAAAATTTCGATGGCTAACTCTATCCGATAAAGTCTATCTTCATTGTGTACAGTTGTTTCATTAGTAGATTTTGAATCACAAAGTTCCCTGAGTTTAATAAAATCAAGTATGAGCGTAGCTATGACAAGTAAACAGTCGATGAATACGAGTATAATGATAGCGATGTGAAAAAGCGGATGTTCGACAAAGCGAATCATTCGGCGTTGCCATTTATAACGAACATTCCACCATCGGTTGAATATCGAACAGCAAGTATTATCGAAATTGAGACAGCAACATTTGTCTTCAGTCTCATCTGTATTCTGGTCAAGTTTTTCTACAAGAGTCAATGTCGGCTTCGGAATGAGCTGAGCGATTGCTGCATCAATAAAGGACCGCTTTGAACTGCCAACCTGAGGTGATTTTGGCGTTATTCTGTTCATTAATTATTGTTCTTCTAGCTTCTGGTTGTGGAGAAAATTACACAGGCGTACAGTATCTAATCAGTAGAAACAGGAGGAAAAGACGAGAAAAGAGGGAGAAGAAGAAGAAAATATTGACACTGACTCTAATTATCATGAACCATTATTATTTTGTACACCCAAAAAAACATCAAACTGACTTAACAGGCCATCCCTAGATGATGTACTGGTGACTAGAGATGGCAAAATAAAGTTAGCAGTAACGTTAGGTATTACTAATTTTAATTCTCTCGGATTCGTATTAAAATTAACTTAATACTGATTTGCTACCCTAGTCATTGCATAGAATATTTTCGACGATTGCCATTATGTGAGCTCTTCACCGGTATTCATCTATAGTCCGTCTCTTCTTCGCAAAGTGTCATCATTGATACTTTCTCGTTTATAGACTATTGTTATGTGCTCAATACCAATGTATTAACTCATGAAATGATCTTCTTCAACTTGCTCAGTTATTTCACAAATGAGCCTCTTGAGGACAACATTAAGCTGAATCTCAATGAACTATTAAAACAGTGGTTTAGAAATTTAATCCATTTATCTGCATGGATTCATTTTTGTTTATAGATTTCTGTTTCAATTCTTATAGAAAAACGTTCAATACACACTTAGTAGAGAATTGAACGAGGAAGATTTTTTGTATAAGTTCAACTTTCTACGACTAATATTCTATCAGGAAACCAGAATGAAAACACTTAGAATAACAAAGATAATTTCGCCACACATTATACACGGTTCAATTGATTTCTTCGGTTGCGGAGCTTCTTCATCTTTCGTACAACTCTCTAGACACTCAGTTACAACAAGGCATATCATTGTTAATTTAAAATTTTACGCTGAGTCTGAGTATGAGGTCGAAAAAGTTAAACAGCATAAAAAAGTTTACTACAAAAGCATGAATTTGGAACAGAAGGAAGGACTTTTTTTCTATATTCAATCCATATTGTTTATACTTGACTCGATATGCATAGAGATATTGACCGATAGATCTTTCCACACCAGCAATGAGACGTTTTTCTAAGATGTTTGGCTGATAGTTTGTGATGTCTATACTATCAAGGAAAATATCAAAGACATAAAGGCGCTCAAAATTATCCGTGCACTTCACCTTTTATACAAGAAAACGATGTCTCTCTTTATTGAGTATAGATAAATATAATCAATAACAGTATTATGTCTTTTTTCTAATATCAAAAGCGAAAAGAACGATGATAAGTTTTATTCTCTTTATTCTCTTTATTCTTATCATTTTCTTTTTGTGTAATTCTATTAGTATCGAGTTAGAAAGCCCAATTATTTTATGTATTCTTGTAAACAATCCTCAATTCTATCAACTAATGCTTGTTTACATCGTCTTCAATAGAAGTTCCTTCCTGTAACAATATTTGTTTCAGCTCATATTCATTTTTCAGTGGTGTACATTTTCATATTTGTAGATCAATTTCGGATGTGTGAGAGTGGGTATGCATATGAGCATGAAGAAACTACAAGCATTGATACACACATCAACATCCTCAAGTATCATCGTTTCTAGCCGGTCGATACCATATCAACAAGACAAAGAAGGGGTAGAGTGCACAAAGGTACAGAAAAGAAAGATAAAATGTGCGCCGTACGAATGATTTTGAGCGGAACGAAAACTCTAAAATTTTAATATTTTTAGCTTAAGAATATCAAATATATGGTTAATTAAGATAAAACTTTCTGTGAATATATTAGACAACATCAGCTACATTTTGATAAAAGCCGAAACTCGAAAGATCGAACTATTGCAAAGATATTAGAATAACAAGGTTATTTGTCAGCTGTACGAATGATTTTGAGTGCCTTTGTATGTCTTGATGTTGTAAGAATTCCTATGGAATCACTAAAGCAACTCATGCATAATGAAATTTGCAGTATTACATGGCAAACTAGATCGACGACTAACATGTTTAGATAGGTAGGTAGTAGACCTGAGCGAAATGTCAAACTTGTTCTCGATGAGTTACTTCTGATGCCTTATAAGATGGGGAAATGAAACTTACGTGCGAAGCCTGTTGTTACCGACTATGAACTTTTGTGTCTACAATGACTATTGATGACACTCTTATCAGTTAACCTTATAGCCCTTCTAATCATCTCCGTAACTACTTACTTCAGTGTAGACGTACTCATGGATCTTTTTTTACTCTCTCACATATCGAAACAATCGTGTATGTTTCATACACTACACTCCAGTTATACATAATGGACAACGATAGTACCTCTACGACAAACAATCGTAGATAAGCAGTTATAGCTTACATAGGAAGAAAAAAAAAACATTTATCTAATCCCCAATAAAGAAATAACTCAATACACACTTCATTCTAACACGACGTAACACACTACACAGAATACGAGAAAAAAAAGTCGTACAAAGACGGGCATGATGTACCGCTGAGAGAAATTCTGCGTACACAGTGTTAAAGATGTTTCTTGGACTTGTTTTATTCAGGTCCCGAATACACATACCAAAACCAAAACTATAAACAAATACACAGATACACTCTCCTATGAGAAAAAATACATATATTTTTATAGATGCAGATAATAGATAGGAAAATGAGAAAAGAGAAAGAGATGATAATATGTATGACCTTATATGTTAATACGAATCATGACAGTCTTCCCTATTACGTAAAAAAACGAAACGATGTTTCATCGATTGTTTCTTTTTTTTTTTTAAATCTGGAGAAAGAAATAGCAAAAGAAACGAGGGTTAGCAAATAACAGAGAGAAAAAAAGAAAAAGAACAAAGATAATAACAAAACAATAGCAGGAAGAAAAAAAGACTTGTTGCACAACATATTGTTGTCAAAAATCCATAGAAGTACTTGAATTGTTCAAGATACAAATATATCTGAGAAGACAAGTTGGATAGATATAACAAAAAACAAAAAAAAAATATCCACAATACTTGTTTCACCAGTTAAGAATGTTTCTTGAACTGGTTTTATTCAGATTCCGAATATACATCCCAAAATCGAAAACATAAACAAACACACTAATACATTTTCCAATGAGAAAAAAAAACACTTATATTTTTATAGATGTAGACAATAAATAGGGAAAAAAGAAAAGACACAGAGATGATAATATGTATGGCCTTGTGTATTAACACAGCTCATAACACGCAGGTCTATTGCTCAGGTCAACAAGGAAGGTAGGCGGTTGTTTTTTGAATAGCTCGTGAATGAAAACAGCTAGCAACCTATCGTGTTTTTTTACTCTTCCAGAAAACACACTGGAAGATATCAATATAGTTCAGAAAAAAAACCGTTTTTATCGGTATTTAATGCTGGTCAGATTTTGATATTCATTTAAGAGAGGCCCCGTGAGAAAACTGACTATACCTCATATTACCCTGGCGGAGCATACTTCTTTTTTTATTTTTATTTTGATTTTCTGGCTGGAACGAACGTTCAATGAACGGAGGCGCATAAGGATCTGTTCTGGCCCACTTAATTGTTTCTACGAAATGAATATAAAAATTGCTCGTTTGTGTAGCCCTGGGGCTAGTGAATCTAATCGTGTATAAATGTTGTCATGAAGTCTTCAAAATAGAAGCACTTATACAATTTACAAGGTTGACAATCACTCATAGCATTTCTTTTTGATGTGAGCTAAAAGGATAGAGGCTTCTTCTGAAATGGAGACAAAGACTGACAAACTCATTCATTATGTAATGAACAAAATATGACTTGAGTTGTGTTTTGGTATCAAAGCATTTCCGTCACTAGTTCATCGTGAGAGCCTAAGATCTCAGAAAATAAAACTGAACATATGACGAAAATTTCAGTGTTCATAGAGTATATGATAATCGACAAGAACATGTGTAATCTGTTTGGTAAAAAGCATGAGCACATATTCAGAGTCGAGACCGTTTTGTTCGAATAGGTAAAAATAGCTATTCTTTTATTGATATTTGCTGATTATCATCAGATTAATTTGCAATTGTTCGGACAACTTTCATTTTCGTCTAAAAATTTACTCATTGTCTCCCTCGAGGTTGAGTTAAAAGATGAAATAAATTATAACGTCATTTTTTATGCTTATTCACGTGCCTTTTTATGTTCTGTTATCATTTTACAAAGTAAGAACTTGTTTTCAACTATCCGGGTGTGAGTGTGACGATGAGTGTATTTCTTTTCTGCATGCACATCCTAACTCAAGTCATTATCAACAATAACAGCAGCACTCACAATCACATCCATACCCGAAAGGTAACACTATGTATACCGAACATATTGGAATTCAAATCATAGATAATATTACGTGAAGAATTAAATTTCAGGTAACAAATTGTTATAAGGTCATTTTTTGATAAGATGACTTCTGTCTTAAAGAGATCATATTTTTTCATCGAAATACATGCTTGAGTTTTCAACAGATCGAGTACTCTCTTTTGATACTGGAACTGAAGTCGAAGATGTTAGTTACTATTGATCATATACTTTGATGAAAATAATAACTGTTTCTTTATGATTGTCATTTTCTGCATCGATATTTAATGAATACTAAAAATGTTTGAGGGAGTTTATTGAATTGTTCAGTACATCGTTGAAATTTATTTTCTGTTTATTCATTGGAATCTCGTCTTGATTGAAATTCTCTATCTCAACGAAGAAAAATCATAGTTTTAGCAACGATTATTCATTTCTAGAAATAATTCTTACCGATGTTCATGATGATCGTTAACATGCATCACATATTACAACTCTCTAGTAAAAAATTGTTCCGCTTGTAATCGGATTATTGTATAACAAACTCAAAATTATAATCGATTTAGAAGATTTTCAGCCGTTTCTAATAGTTAAAATCTTCAAAGTCGATTATAATTTTGATTTTGTTGCACAATAATCCGATTATAATCGATACATGTTTCATTCGATGACTAGGATTTATACGATTCGTTTTCAAATATATTTAATTTATGTCAAATGACACTCTTATCTTCTACAATAGAAAATTCACGGCAAAACAATAAACGTCATAGATAACAGATAAATAATAGTTCTCTGATTGTACAATAGATAATTAGAATTTCGTCAAGAGGACTGTCACTATTAACGAACATTCTATAGACAAAGTTCGTGGCATTCCTATACAATTTGTAATCTTATTCTCATCATATAGTACTGCTGGTTTTTGTTTTCATTATTTTATTTATATCGACTTGAAAAAAAAAATGATTTGACTTCACAAGTTGTTGCATTGTTTTTTTGAATACTTTAAAAATTTAATGAACATGTTCATTTATTATTTTCATTTAAAAAATGGCATAGCAAGTCTAATTATTATTAAATTGAATATTTTTTTTTACTGAAGAATACGTACACAATCACCGGCTGATTGAAGTCTAATGACTATTTTCCATGGAAATGGACATTTATTTAAATCGATTAAAAGTTGTGCTAATCTTTTTGTACGATGATGTTGTAATTGAATTTGTTTATTATCACAATCTAATATTAATGTAAGTTCATCACCTGTTGATAGAATATTTCTATATTTAGTTGTTTGTACCTTTCCATTTATAATAGCTTCATTAAGATCCCACCAACCATAAAGAGAATTATTATAATTATAATTATTATTATTATTAGTCTGAGTTTGACCTGATCTACTAATATTTTCTAATGATCTAATAATTCCAAAAAATAAACGTAAATCTCCCATTTTTTCTATTCGAAAACGAATATGATGTTTTCCATTAGAATATCGATTAATACCATAAATAATTGGTTGTGTTAATATAGATGCTAAACAACAAGTAACAACAAGATTATCTTCAGATAGAATAGCTTTTCCATCAATATCTCCAAATTTTTCATTAATAACACAAAGTGAATCTTTAATATTATGAATACGATGTTCGACTGTTCGAATTACAGGAGTAGAAGGACGTTGAATTTGTTGTTGTTGTTGTTGTTTTTGTTGTTTGTTACAAATTCGAATTAAATGAATAGATGATTTCATATCATCATCATTAACGATAAAAATAGTTGATGGAATATCAAGATTTTTACGTAATTCTTTTAATTGTTCATTCCATCGTTTAAGATCATTTTCAGTAAAATCATCTGATTGTTGACATGAATTAAGTTCATTAGTTAATTTTTCTATTGATGTTTTTAAATCATTCTTTGTTCGATCAAGTAATTGTTGAAGATCAGTTCGAGCAGTTTCAGCTGCTGCTTGAATTTTATTAATTGATTCACGTTCCCATATATCAATACGATTTAAAAATGAATGTTTAGAACTTTCTTTTGATAAATCTCGTCGAAATAAATCATGTTCTTGATTAATATTGGTCATCTGTTGAGAAAGTTCATGACGATGTTCAACAAAATGTTTCGTACAAAATGATTGTTGACATCCATCACATGTAGTAACACCACTACCTTTACTACATTTAGCACATGGTTTTTTTGCGGTATTTGTTGCCATTTTTAACTTCAAGAAAAAAAAAAAAAAGAAATCTAAGTTCATACATTTTTTTCATAACAAGAAATCAACATACATTCTATGGTTATAACCTTCTTTTGAATACTTGTGAAAGAAGAAAGGAATATGTAGATTTACATTGAAAGAGTGAATTTATTTTACTTTTGTCTTGAAGTACTAG
Organism: Rotaria sordida; assembly: GCA_905250125.1. Lineage (NCBI taxonomy): Eukaryota > Metazoa > Rotifera > Eurotatoria > Philodinida > Philodinidae > Rotaria > Rotaria sordida. Next base: position 33,888 of record CAJNOL010001808.1, read on the forward strand.
AAGAACGGGGAAAAAAAGCAATGCATGAAACATTATGAACACAAAGAATGAGAACAAGAGAGAGAGAGAGAGAGAAAAGATTCTTGTAACTGTGTAACAAGAAGATTGTAATGTTTGTTTAATAAAAATTGGAATAAATTCTTGTTTCGATGAACGATATAGTTTATACAAGAAAATGTATATTATCTATGTGAAATCTTGATTCATTGCAGCATTAAAAAAAAATTATATTATTTTAAAAAAGTTGAAAACAATCATAAGTTATTGATATCATTGAAAAGAATAGTAAAAGTTCAAATTACGATTACATATATTTATTGTAATCAATAAGAACAATTTTAGACATTTTCTTTATGTATATTACATAACAAAGGTTTGACGTGACTTATGACCACGACCATGATCGTGACTAAACTTTGGTCATAACCATTAAACTAGCCATATATTCTGTATTTCTGTCAACTGCTTAGATGTTTCATAACACAAATGACATCATTTTTTTTTTGTGCATAGATCCAATGTTTGCAACTACTTTTACATACAATAACTGACGTACATAAATCATGCATTACATTATCATAATTTATATTTTGAACAATAACAATACTAAAATAAAGTCAAACGTTAGATTTATGATCCTTTTTATTTTATTTCGAAAGATTAATAGGAATAGAAATTAATTATTATATTAGATTTCTCTTTAACAATATCTTTCAAATTACAACTGAATTGTCCATTATTCGCTTGATTAGATTAATTTTGTTCTTGAATATTAAATTGATTTTATTTCCTTCCTTTTCACTTCAACACATTCTCATCGTTTTAATTCATAGAATCAATAGATTTGACCTTCGTCAATATACATATAGTTTACATGAAGACGTTCTAATAAACTAAAATCAATTGTTGTAATTCATAACTGCAATTTTTCAATATAAAAAAAAAAAAGATCAAAAACTTTAATCGAAGTTTGTTTTTTAGATAATCTTCTATAAAATTCTATGCATTATAAACACATTTTCTGTTGATTAATATTCAAAAAAAAAATTTATCATTAAAAGAATTATATTTATTTATTCAATATTTTATAATAAAAACAATAATGACTAGATTGAATATTCTATTGAATAATATGTATACAATCACCATAACTAGGTAATTCAACAACTATTTTCCAAGGAAATGGACATAATATAATATCAATTGATAATTTTAATAAACGTTTAGTTCTACAATGTTCTAATTCTATTTGTTGATCATCACACTTTAATATTAATGTTAATTCATCATTTTTTTCAATATGATTTTTTTCTTTATTTCTTTGAACTTTACCATTAACAACAATACTATTAAGATCCCACCATCCATAAAGTGATTTATTATCTATATCTGTTGACATAATTCGACTGACTTTTTCTAATGAAGTAATTATTCCAAAAAAGAAACGTAAATCTCCTCGTTTTTCAATTTGAAAATGAATATGATGTGTTCCATATGAATATCGTTTATAACCATAAATAATTGGATATTTAGATAAAGTTCGAAAGCAATATTTTGCCATAAGACCATCATTTGATAATGCAGCACCTCCATCAATTTCATGAAATTTTTCTTTTAGAGAATAAGTCTTATCATCATCATTTGTCGAATCAATTGTTGATGACGATTCAAGTTTTATATGAAGTTCTTCTATTATTGTTTCATCCTAATCGATAAAATTCATATTCGTATTTTGAATTGATAGCAAGGTATATTCACTTACTGTAGTCATTATTGTTTTTTCAAAAAAAAAACAAAAAAAAAACGAAATGACTGACTCTGATTTGAGAATGTTTTTTTGCAATCATCATACAGAAGAAAAAGAAAAAAGTAATTAAACTGTAGAGAATTTTAATATGTAAACGAGAGACCTCTGTTCTATGAGATTGACATAAGCATAATTGGTTCGTTTATGTAAAAGACGCCAAAACAAAGACGAAATCTTTAGTAGAAATTAAAGATTTATTACTTTCATTTCGTTTTTTAACAAAAGGATAAAAAAGATGTTCGGCAATAAATCAGTGTATATGTTAACAATTGTTTGGAATGAAAAACGTTTTGTTGAATCAAAATCAAAACGATATGCAGCTCGACGATGTCTATATCGAGCAGCAAATAGTAAGTTTAATGAAAAGAAATAAAATAAATATTTTCAATCTTTTTTTTTAGTTCAATTAAATATTGAATTAAAAAATCTTACAAATCAAAATAATGAAATTCTTCATGAAATAAATCGATGTGATAATGATTTAAAAAAATATAATGAAAAACTTCAACTACTTGATAATATGACACAATTAGCAACACAATCACTTGAAGTTTATTTTCAAACAGTAAAAAAACAAAATTTCTTTAAATAAAAAAATCTTTCATTTTATTATTATTAAATTTTCTTTTTTGTAGCGTATGGAAAATTTACGTACATTTGTTAATGAACAATGTCGAATTATTTCTGATGGTATACAAGAAGAAGCTGATCATTGGAAAGAAATTCATGCTATGTTACAACAGTAACAAAAAAAAAAAACATTATGAAAGTTTCTTTTTTGGTTTTTTTTTCTTCTGTTTTATAGAAAATTAGTCGTACCAGGTGATTTACGTTCATATGGTGGTGGAAATGGTTTACCTCGAAATATTAAACAAAGTCCAGATTTTAGTCGAATTATTGAAGAAGATGAAGAAGTTGATGATGAAGAAGAAGAAAAACAGAATGATGTATCTATTTTATTGGTAAAAATTTATTTTAATTAAAAATATTTCAACATATAAATTTTCTTATTTTGATTTAGCAAGCACGAACTTTAACACCATTGATTACTCAAACGTTAAAGAGTAAGAAAGATAATAAGTAATTGAATATAAATAAAAATTACAGAAGTTAAAATATATCTATTAGAAAATTCAGAAGCATAACTCAGCATAAAATGGCTCTGCGTAGACAAGTTTTTAGAAGCAGGATGAACGAACTACTAGAAAAGAAGTTACTGAGATCAAAATAAATTAGTCTCGTACATCTTTAATCTGTACTTTTAACTACTAGAATTGATTGATTTTATGTTGAGTTAATGTTTTTCTTTGAATCTATTTTCATAATATTTTTCTAGAAGCTCGTTTACGTGCTTCAAAATTATTACAAGATATTTCAATGACTGTTCCTTTTCAATTAAATATGTCAACTACTGTTCATGAAGAAACATTAAATGACGAACCACAATCACTAACAAAAGCAAGAGTAAATCATATGACATTACGTGATGTATCAGCTATTGAAAAAGAAACAGAAATGGAAACAGATATAACAAATTCTGATTTATCTGTTTCACTTTTACCATTTATTCCAACAATAATTAATAATGATGAAGAAAAAAAAGAACATAATAAATCAATATGTTCAACAATATCAGATAAAACATTTGTTAAAAAATCTTTAAAACCATTAACATCTGAAGAAGAAACAGATGATGATAATGATGATGATACTAATGAACATACAGTTGTTGAAGAAAGTCTTATTGTTGAAAGTAAAGAAAATATTCGTCCATTATTATTAACTGCTGATCAATCAATTCGTATTCGTGATCGACAATCACAACAAGAAAAACTTTCTTTATCTAATAAATCTCTTGAAGAAAAACCAAAAATTAAACAAGAAAAAGTTAGTTTTCGTGAACTAATTAAAATTCGTATGTACAAGAAAAATTTATATATATATTTTTTTTTCTATATCATATTTCTTTTCCTAGATAATAATACTGAACGAAATCGTTTAGGAAAAACATATTTATTAAATAATAATACATTTGATGCTGAAAAATCAGATTATATTCGACCAACAATTGTTATCAATGAAGATACTTCGAAATTATCACCTATAGCATCGGCTGAATCGTAAAATATTCTATTTTAATCTTTTTTTTTCTTTAAATAATTGTCACATATGTAGAGAAGAAGAAGAACAGCAACAACAAACAAATACATCAAGAAGAACAGAGAAAAGATCAATTGATCAAGTATTATTATCAACATCAACATCTTCTAATAGAAATAAAACATTAAAAAGTCCAATTGTTACACAATTACCACCACCTGTACCAACAGGAAGTCTTGAAAATAGTAATAAACGACGAACAACTCGTCGAACAACAATTCGATTACCTCAAGATAATCTAAATGGTAAAAGATTGATAATTAAAATTTTTATTAATATATATCTTTTGACTTTGATTAGTACCACCACCACAATCAATTGAAATACCAGTTAAAACTCGTTATCCAACTCGATATTCAACTCGAATAGCAGGAACAATGATAACTGAAGAAACAATAATATTAACAACAACAAATCGACGAACAACACGTCTTACTTCAGAATAGAAGAAGTATTGAGATTTTTATTGATATCTTTCATCAAATTAATGAATGAGATTCAAACAAACAACAACAATAACAATGAAAATACGAACTTTTTTTTCTACTTTTTTTTTTCTTTCTTTTTGCACTTACTTTTGACAATAATCGGAATAAAATTTAGTTCTCTGTTACGAAAGTTATGCAATGTCATAGAATTATTTTTATTTTTTTATTACTATTAATTATTACTGTCAATATGTGATTGAAAAATAACAAAAAGAAAAATTATAACTCCATCAAAAAACTTACTCTCCGACTCCGAAAGACCCAAAAAAAGAGTGCTAGTCGTCAACTAAAAGAATCCAAAAAAGAAGAACGAGTATTGAAGAATTCTTTTAGATATTATACGAATAAATTATGGAATAGTTTTCTCTAGATCTCACAGTGTGCGTTTTTCGCATGGCAGACGGACATGTAATTTTTGTGCTTGGAAACGGGTTTGTATTGCTGAGAACAAAGTTTGAGAGAATTTGGATCATAGTTAAGGATGACGTGCTCATTTTACTAAACTTTGGATTGATAAAATGGTCACATTCGTTTTTTCATCTCATGTCCATTCGGATGCTGACTGGAATTAAAAAAACTTGGTCCCGTATATCTCTACTTAGGACATACCTAAAGTCAAGTAAACATTAAAAAAGAAAAAAAGTTTCTTTCGATAAATTTTCTTTTTCAAAGCATCAAATATTAGTTGTTAAATTTTAATGATGATTTTTATTGAAGTTTTTATTTAATTATTTATATTAATAAAAAAAAATCGATATATAACGTTTATATGTCGTTCTTAAAGTTTTTTTTATTTTTTAATTTTTGTTTTACTTGTTCAATTATTCATTCAATTTAAGATTTCGAACAATTTGAACATATAAATCCACGTTGATCTTTAAAAAATTTTTTCGAACCAATTGATCGATGACATTTAACACATAGAAAACATTGTTCATGATATGGTTTATCATCAAATATAGTATATTTTGTATCAAATGGAATAGATTTTCCACATTTATTACATCGTTTAGCAAATAATAATTCATTACAATTAACACAATATGGTTGTAAATTATTAGCACAAAGTAATTTTTCATTGTCTAATAATTTATGACAATGTGAACATTTAAAACATTCAACATGATAATCTCGTGTTTCATATGTTATACCCGATGATAAAATAGGTTTTCCACATGAATAACAATTTTTAGTATCAATTTCACATTGACGACACCATGGTTTATCATTATGTAATGTAAATGTTTGTGATGGATTTAAACGTCTATGACATAGAACACATGTAAAACATTCAGAATGAAATGAACGATTATTAAAATTAATACGACTATGAACATTTGGTTCAATTGGTTGTCCACATTCCGTACATATAATTATTGGTGATGATGAATAAACTTTTTGAATACAATTTCTACACTAAAAATAAAAAACGTATTCAAAATGATTTTTTCTATTAAGAAATAATATTAACTGTAAATTTTGTTCCTTGAGAATTCATTGTAAATGTTCCATTTATTGGTTGAGCACATTTTTCACAACAAAAACATTCATAATGATATTCTTTATCATTAGCTTGAGTTATTCGAGAACCAGCATGAAATGGTAACATACATGCAGCACAACTAGATGAAATTTTCAATAAAACAAAAACAAAAAAAATAAAAAAATATTTTTTTGTGTTTTTTATTTATTATAAGTTTTTTTACTTACAATTTAATTTCTCCAGTTTTATTTTGATTTCCAATAAGAAATGAATCATTAATATGTCCTTTATCATTTTTATAATATGCTTCTAATTCATCACGATTTAATGTTTCAGCAAGTTTTTCAGCAAAATGAACTGTTTTTTGTTGATTAAGTTTTTTTTCTTGATTTTGTTTTTGAAAACTTTGTTTATCATGACGTTTAAAACATGATGTACAATAAATTTTATTTTCTTGTTCATCTTCATATATTTCACCTTCAATTAATGATTGACATTCATTACATTTTAAACAATTATGATGATATTCTTTATTATTATATTTTTTTGTTATATGTCGAGATGTTGGATTAAATGGTAGACCACAACCACCACAACGTAATACACTAGAAAATTTATTTATAAATGAATATTAGTATGAATGTATTCTGAAAAAACAAAAATTTTTATTTAGAGATACATAAAGAGTCAATTTTCATAATTATTAATTTAATGATGATTTTAGTACATTTTTTTCTATCTAAATATCTTCATACAATATCTACTGAATTATGGAAAAATGATTTCTCACGATTCTTATCAAGCTTCATATTAGAGATGTGCAGAGTTATCCTGTACATTTCTATTCCGTATGAATATGCTTTTTTATGTATATAAACCCATGCACCGTATGACTTATCAGATATCGAGTATCTAATAGATTACTATTAAGTTATAAACATGATTTTATAGGAACAATCATCTGTTGTCAATTTTACAAGAGACTTTTCTCAACTGATAGATCGCGTTTGTATCAAAACTATGTGCATTATGTAGAACCAAATGAACTGTAAATATCCTGAAAAAGGTTCAGACTCTTAGCTGATTATTGCCGAAATACTGCACTTTTACGATAGGTTTTAAATCGATACTGCAGTTTTCCTGGAGAAAACTATCTATAGAACAATAAGTCAAGAGCCCGAACTCTTTTTTTTTTTGGATGTTCAAAATTCGTTTTGATTTACATGATGCACATAATTTCGTTCTAGAAGCGAGTTGTGAAACTTTTTTTATTAGTTGAAAATAAAAATGATTCATTACCATCTTATAATTGTTAGTAAAAAAAAAAACATTTAACTCTCGAAATGTAATTGTATGCAAAATAATACAATGCTTTTTTTTGACATAGTCATAAAGCTTTTTTTTTGACATTAACAAATAAATTTTTTTTATCTTTGATTTGATAAAAAAAGTATAGTTTTGCAAAAATCTTATTTGAAATACATACTTATTTTTTGATTCGGTACTATTCGATTGAGAATTAGTTGCTGATTTTGTTTTTTGCATATGAATACATTCTCGACAAAGTGCTTCTCGTTCAAGTTCATCTGGTGAAAATGATCCATCATAAGGTTTTGAACATTTATCACATGATAAACAATCAATATGATAAGTTTTCTTATTAATTGTTACTGTATCTTCAGTACCATAACGAAATGGTCGTTCACATTTAGCACAACTAAAACGAGAAAAATTATTTTTTTTTGTTTCAAGAACGATTTCAAATTTTTACCTCATCTTATTACATACACGCACACAAAATAAAAGAACTGTTAGTTTTACACGAGAGAAAGTCTATTAAAAAAAGTAATGCATCGCATTTTTACCTATTTTTTTTTTTTTATTCAACGCCTGCGCTGATAAATAAAGAACAGAGTAAGAGTTTTCTTTTTTATGTTCTGTTTCTTTTTCTTCCTTTAAATTCATTCTCATGTCAACAGAAATATATGAAGTTATGATTGACGAAATGGTCTAGCGTTGACAAAAGGATTATAAATATATTTAAAGCCTAGCATAGATTGAGAACTAATTGCTTTTGAATCAAATTGTTGTTTACTATCGGCAACCATTTTCTAAAAAACAAAAACCATTAATTTAAATGAAATGAATAGAAAAATTATAATATACTTTAGCTTTTTGAAAATGTTCGAGAATATGTTGTAGACGTGGTGTTCTTGCACATTCGTTTTCGGTACCTGGATACGGTTGATTAGGATCTATAGAAGGCATACCTCTAACAAAATATGATAGAGAAGAAATCAGTTTTTTTTTTAAAAATATTGTATTATTTCCAATTATAACTTACAAATATTCATGTGGTACTGTAATTGCTATCATATATTCTACCAGTTCATCAATAGAGATTTCAGGCTAGATTATAGAATATAATAAATTTTAATATGTTACTTTCAATGAATTATATTATTACATTTAAGAGAAATAGTTCGTTAGCTATGAGTTCTAATACACTATTAGATATTTGAAACTAAATGAATTGGATTACATTCGGTTTTTTTTTCTTTTGTCAATTTTTATCATACATTTTTCTGTGGTTTATTTTGATAAATACATTTAATAAACGTTGTATAAGATTCTAGAATATTTTTTATTATGATTTGTCGTTCTTCATTTGTTTGATTTTTTGATTTTATATATTTTAATTGACGTCTTGAAATAACTGGCTAATGAATACTTATTACACTCAAAAAAAAACATTTTCTATCGATAAATACAGCTTACTCGATAGATTTTTTTCTGATGAGAAACTATTCTGAAATATTCATATGATGTAAAAATGGAAATGTTAGATATTATTTTTTTCTTACTTAAATGAATCATGTTTCTAAATAAATATAGAAAAAAAACGAATAAATATCTTAAAAAAAGAGAAGATAAAGCTAAATAACACACATCAAACATAATATCATAAGCAATAGATGGTAATTGACGACGTTCATTTCGAACTTGATTATTTATAGACAATTCATATTCAATTTTATTTGGATCTATCTGATTATGTTGTAATCGACCAAAATAAAAAGAACCATAATCTTGATTAGTTGTTATGAAACGATCATCGAATTCATTATGAGATTGTTTCATAGTTCAATTTGAACGAAAATATTGACAAAATGCTGATGGCGCTTATATTAATATTGTCTTATCATTACTGTAATGGATCATCAGTTATGTTTCATTATTATTGTATTCTTATTTTTCATTAAACATACAAAGAAATTGTAATAAGATTAAGTCATATATGACTACGAAAGTCTTAGTTACTGATGACTATAAACCAAACAATCTATTTTTTTATATTTATTTCCTCGACTGAAGGGAGGGTCATATGAAAAAAATAGTTTGTCCGTTTGCTTGTCATCGGATCAATGGTCAATAAACATCAGAGGTGAAGTTCATTTAGACGTAAGTTCTAAAGTTTCACCAAAGGTAATTCAGGTCGGGAAATTCGAACCTTAAGTCAGGTTTTACATCCGATCATCCCATTGGCTAAAAAGCTGATCGATCAGAAATGAGCTCTTTTATTTTAAGCTGATGTTCTTTAATAGACAATAGAACGAACAGTTTAAACTAATTTTATTGAATTGCGCTGTATTGTTCTCACTAAACAACGTATAACAACACTTGCCCAAACATCACATATTTCTTAGCTATGTATCCCAATCAACAACTGTATAATTCGCTTTTGTTTATGGATGGAGCACAGGTATAGATAGTACCTGTCGGGTCCAGACCTGGTCGGATTCGAGTATCCGGATCCAACCCGACAGACTTCTAGCTACCCATCTCACACTTACCTTCTTATTTTCACTTAAATTGAAAAAGAAAAATGGAGATAAACTTTGCTTTTTCGTACAGATTTCAAGCACAGTGACAGAACATTTGTAACATAAAGCATATCAAAACCATTCTGATGACGTCATCGGAGGGTCTCGAAAAAATGACAAGAGAAGGAGAGGATCCAAAAATCAAGAAAAAGTGATGACCTAAGATGTAAACAGTCCTTAACTTGAATTTCCTCCTCAAAATCTTCTGTTAATCAATAAAATATATTTTTTCATAATAACATGTTTTTTGAAAAAATTTCCTTACTCAAAACAATCGATTGACAGTCATAATGAATATTCTTTTTTAAAAAAACTGAAACTCTAAAAATTATATAATGCTTTTATTATTTTAATAGCAGAAATAAATGTAAGTATAATTATAAACGTTAATTTTGCTGTAGTATTGAAAAATAAAAGTTTTATCTTGATTGTCAAAAATGTTACTATCTAAATTTATTTTAGCATGATTAAAATGTAAAATAATTCGATTTAATCAACTTTCTTCGAACACCAGCATGGTATAAGTTTTGATGTTGTTTGTTGATATTGTTTATATTTTGGATATTTTCCTGAACTAATTGCTTCAGTAAAACTTGTTGAACTATATATTAATAATGTCAATGAAATTGCACCCAAAATTGTCCAATTAATATAAGAAAATGGTTGAACAGAAAATGTAAATGCATAAAAAATCCACCAAATACATATTTCTGAGAAAAAATTTGGATGTCTTGAATATTTAAAAAGACCTGTTTGAAGAAAACCATCTTTTGTCCATGGTTGATGTGTATTTTTATCAATATGAAAATTCCATTGTTGTTGATCAGCTGTAGTTTCAATAATAAAAAAGAATAAAAATAATAATGTACAAATTAAATCCCATAAATTAAGTGATATTGATTGATGATATGCTATATAAAAAATTGGTGAAGCAATAAATAGAAGAAGAATATTTTGAATAATAGAAATAAATATTAAATTAAATATTTCAAATAAAAAACGATTATTAATAATTTTTCTTAATATAGGCCATCGATAATCTTCACTTGACCATTTATAACCATCTTTTCGTACAAAATTATATGTTAAACGAATACTCCACATCCAAGCAAGAATAGTCATTAAAAGTATACGAGGTTGAAATGATGCACATAAAAGAACAATTGAACAATATATTGGTGGTAATAAACTCCATAATTTATCAACTTGTGAATAATTTTCTGTAATTAAACCAAGTAGAAAACAGACAATTGCAGTAATAGTCATTAAACTTAATAAATATATTCCTGCATTGCCTTCGGTAAACCATACAAATGGAATCATCTTAAAAAGAAACAAGAAAATATAGATAACATTGGTTCTTCTTTTTTTTTTTTTTTGGTCTTAATTGAATAATATAAATTAACAAATTAGCTTGACTATATAATTATTTATTTATTTAAGAATAGAAAGATAATATTCACCGATTTATGAATTACTTAAAACAAAAATGAAAAAAAAAAGAGACATGATATGATTTAATCATGTTTTTCTTCTTTACCAGGCGTAAGAATTTTTATACAACCTCGAAGCATTTTTGAAAACCAATATAAATTAATAACATCAAGTACAACACATACAACAAGAAGAATTAATCGAAAATAACCCATATGAGGCCATAATGGTGTCATAGCAGCTATATATACTTTCCACCAATAAATAGGCATCGCAAATATACGAACAAAAAAGAAAATTATAGTCATGAGCAATCCATTATATACGAATAGTTTTGATGTTCTAGGATATTTTAATGCATCAAGAAACCATCTACAAAAAAAAAAAACCAAAAAAGAATTAAATGTTAAAATAATAAAACAAAAAGTGAACAAACTGATTGACCTTATATTGACTGAAGGTGTCGAGAGTTCAGCAAGTAGTCGAAAATTAGCAAAATATGGCATCACATTTAATGTTAATACATAAGCAAAAGCATAAATAGACACAAAATGATGAGCCATTGAAAATGCATCTCCAATTGCTCTATAATGTATTATACCAATGATCGTATCTAAAATATAAATTATATACTTGATACAAACATAAAATTAAAAACTAATACGTAATGTTTTATCCGAATTCGTTCTTCCGAAAAGATGAGTACCTATTTTTTCAGAGATCCGATTTTCAGAAGAATTCCGCCCCTACGATCTTCATGCTAGACAAAAATACTACTGATATGATTGATGGATACTTTCAAAACCCTTTAGGTATTGTAGTTAAACGTCGTGATTGATAACTCATGTAAAGATAACATTAAATTATTATCAAAAAGCTGTAAAAATTCTCATTACACTAACTCAGACTCACACAATTACTGTAGTCATTTATTAGATTATTATTAAAAGTTTATTATTATTATGATCACAACTTGAATAAGATCAGACAATTTTAGCGATGGAAAAAAATAGTATGAGAAATAAGTTAAATTATCTTATTGAACTGAAAGAGTAAGATGCGTTCATGAATATTCGAACATCTTGAAGACGATCATTTATTAATAAAAAGCTTTCACGAGTATAAAATGTCTACTAATCAATTTCAATGAGTCAGATCGGTTACTATTTTTAGTTACATTGCTAATTTTAGTATACAGTTAAACACTATTTTACCTATGTGACATTCAAGTGACTTAATGCAATAGATAGCGCACTCTGTCTCATGTATAGATGAAGAATGTCATTGAATCGAATAAATACTCAAACTTTTATTTATTAGCTAAATGAAACTTTCAAAATATTTTCACAATAAAGATTCTTGATTGTTACCAATTATGAAGTGAAAAAATCTATGTAGGAAAATTTTGATAAAATATCAAATTTAAGAATCGAAATAGCCTTTATAAATATTATGTATTGGTTATCCATGTGATACACATCAGAAAGAAGTCGCCCGTAGACCGTTCGATGTAATGTATGTGATACCGACGGTTAACCAACAGTATTTACCGGTAGTACAAATAAACTTGCGACATGCATATTCAATGAAATTAAATGCATAAATGTTTATGTTTGTGAAATTTGTATGTTCAAGATGAACTACACTTGCATCATACAGTCACTTATGAGTATAGATTTTCCCTTAATTAAGGATTAAATACGCATGAGCAGTTATAATTACTTTTAAAATTTACTATCTTTCGCATTTTTCGTATTAAATTATTCATTCTTCGCCAAATTTTGTCCTCTTTCTATTGAAACATAGCACATGCAAATCTGTTCATATTAAGCAAAATACAAGCTACAATTATCTTTGAAAGCAACAGTGAGTACTTATTCTTAGTTGGAATCTTGATTTCATAACTTTTAATATGAATCAGTTTGAAAAAATATTAAAGAAATAGCTGTGATCTTCCCAAACCAATTGAGAAATATTATTTTGAACAGCATATTTCATCATATTAAAAAACAAAACATATTTTTCAAAAAATAATCCTATATTAAAAGGATTAAAATCAGATTTTTATTCGTACGTGAGAAATTTTTCTTGGAAAAACCAAATAAATTTCGCACCGGCTGACCTATCTCAGGATTTGATAGATAAATATCAATTTCTTTTATTTATTTAATGAATATAAAATATCAATCAGACTTGTTTTCTCGTAATTTATTTTCGACATATATATATATATGTGAAGTTTTTATTTTTCTGAGTCACTTTTTTGTCCTTCTTCTTATCGTAATATTTACAATGAGATAAAAATAGAAAAATAAAAAAATATTCAGATAACTTACCACATAATAAATATCCAATAACAATAGACAAATTTGTTTGTAATAAATAGCTTTTATATCTACACATGGCAAATTCAAATAAATAGAAAATAAAATAATATTTGCTTTTTTTATCTTACATTAGAGGATTAGCATTAAGTCCACGATCATCAATCATCATATATACACAAATAGTACCAACAACAAGTGAATTAATTGATGAATTAATTCTAAAGAATTTTCTTATCTAGATTTTCTTTTGGGATTAAAAAAAAAATATAACAAAATACCTTGTATTCCAATCAATTTTTTGTATTTCAGTTAAAGTTCTATAATCTTTGATTAATAAATTTGATAAAAATGGATCAATAAATTTATAAAGAATTGTAAATACAATAAAACTAGTGGCTACAACTGGTAAAAATGTTGGATCAAATTTAACATTGCGTATTTGTTCCAAATATGTAGTTGAATTCATTATTCTAATTATATTTAACTAAATATCGTTCTAAAAGTGCGAATTAACTTTTGCACAAAAATTAACAAAGTAAACAAAAAAAACAATTTTTTTTATCGTCACTTTATTTCGAAAAATTTTTTTTTCTAAAATGAACTTTAATTATTATATAAAATAAACAATTCAAAAAGAATATCATAATCATTGTAGTCTAGCTAGCTACATCTGATATGTATATGATTCACAAAACATTTCATCTTCGTCCAATGATTAACCGACAGAGGTCGTTCCTTAGACTCTTATCATAACTATAAAACTAAATTAACTATAGGTAGGGTGAAGATATTGAATCAAACATGCAAGCTAAAGAATTGTCGCTTGTTCTCACCGTGTTTTACTGTAATCTACCAGACCATTTTTTTTTCGCCAACGCATAGTCATTGTTTCTCCTACAATTCTTATCGTTTTACGGATTTACGAAAAACAACGATGAAATGACGCTGATTTATGTCGTTAACAGCACTGATTTCGTAGAGAGGGTTGGACACTCGATTCATCGGTGACAAAAAATGCTACGTTGCAGCGGAAAAATGATACTAACGTCAAAAATGGTCTACCACTAAACACTCCGCACTATAAAAATGATGTGTAGTATTAATTTTATGCGTATCTGTTCACTCATAGCTTCTAACTATAGGAAAAATGAAAATCAATAAGAAAAATGTACAATGAAAAATAGAATAATTTCATAACCATTAGAGAAATGATGTCTATTATTACTTTTATACGAATATGTTCACTCATAGCTTCTACATGCTCGAAAAATGAAAATCAATAAGAAATATGAATAATACTATAAGAAAAATGCACAAGGAAAAATCCAATGATTTCATAAGCATTCGAATAATCATGTCTACTATTAGTTGTATCCCTATATGTTGAATCATAGGTTCTAAGCGCAAGAATAATGAAAATCGATAAGAAAAATGAATAATACTATAAGAAAAATGTACAAGGAAAAATCCAATAATTTCATAAGCATTAGAAAAATTATGTCGAGTATTACTTTTACACGAATACATTTACTCATAGGTTCTACGTGCAGGAAAAGTGAAAATCAATAAGAAAAATGAATAATACTATAAGAAGAATGTATAAGGAAAAATGGAGTAATTCGATAAGCATTAGAAAAATTATGTCGGGTATTGCTTTTATACAAATATGTTCAGTCATAGCTTCTACGTGCGATGGTTGGCCAACGATTCGATCGGTGTGAAAAGTCTTAATTTTCACCGGAATATTGACGTGCAAGTGAAAAATGCTTCTCTAAATAAAGTCACAACACCAAAAATTTATCGAACAGTTAAAAGTCAATTCATCTAATACTAAAAAAAAACTATAGGAAAAATGAAATCGACTAATGGAAATTGATTTCACCTATAGAAAAACTTTCAAAATAACTATTTCTTCATAAAGACACTTATTCATCGGAAAAATAAAAATTCATAGTAATAATGGACATTCCTATGGGAAAAATGAAATCGAAAAATGAAAAGATGATTTGTCTATAGGGAAATTTCTTAGACACTCCACTGTATGTATATACACATACATATAGTTATCCAGCGGAGAAATGAATAGAATAATAAGATACGAATGAAATGTGTATACATATGCATATATGTATATGACGGACGTCCTATATGAGCAGAATGGAAAGAAGATTCATTTTTGATCCGAATGGTATTTTTCCGCTTGAAATGAGCATTGATCTCACCGATCGATTTGTTGTCCACTGCTGTAACTATCTAAAAAGAAAATAAGTCTACGGTAACAAGCAACAAATCGACAACATTTAGTCACCACAATTATAAAAAAATAATATAATCAACAATGAAGATGTTAGCTAAAAAAAATATGAATACCACCAGGGTAGATACATCTGTCCCTATAGCCTTAGCATTTTTATCAGATAAGCTATTATATGAAATGGCAAAATTAATTTTTCGGATAAACAAGATTGTTTTTCCAATTGACAATAATAAAAGAATGACTGTCGCAGATCGATAATAAATTGAAAATACTTCGAAGAGTAAATCATTCATGTGAATTAAACGTAATGAAGATCGATCAGTTGCGTTGTGTTATCGAGATTCATTCTTCCGAAAGGGCGAACATCTATTGTTGAGAACATAGATACATAGACATGGTAGAACAACCATAAATTACGGGAATAGGAGCCAATCCGATCTTCGGAATGGCGCTGTCTCTTCGGCCTTCATATTGAATAAAACACTAATGAGTTGATACTTTTTTTCTTATTAAATCAATTTTTGAAATATCATCTAGGTACTTCGATCTAACATTGAAGACAATGACTATGACAGATTACATAAAAGAAAGATTAATCTATTTTGAACTATTAGACACTTTAACTCATATCGATCATGCAAGCGAAGTAGTATCTATTTAGAGTACTGTTCTAGGAAGCATAAGAATCTACTAACCAAGTAATCTCAAATAAACTGTAAAATTAGTAACCTTCGGTTAGAATTTGTCAGGAATCATATGAATTTAGTTTTTTATCATTTAGATTAGAGAACCTATTGCTAGTAATCTTTTCTTTCTTTTATTTATGATACTCATAAATAAATTCAATTGCCTTTTAATTCAAGTCAATCGTTTTTCTTGTATCTACTAACCACATAAAAGATAGATAATACCTATTCTAAAGAGAGAATACATGAGAAAAAAAAATGAATTTTATATCCTACATATAAGTAAAACATGGACTAATGCATTCGAATTTTGATTGACATGAATTTATGTTTACTTGACACAATCCTAATAGTAACGATTTGCTTGAATAAATAGATTTAATTCATTTTTCTTCTATCTGTTTCATTTTATTTATTACACACACTAAAAAAAACCGTAGAAGAAGAAGATGATGAACAAGTAAACAGATTTCGAGTATAGAAAAAAAAAATAGTTTCTCAAATTTCCTGAGAGACTTAATTCACACGCATACGTATATATATATGTTAATGTTTCAATTTCATTCAAATAAATAAGGCAGAAATATCAGATGTAACAATATACACACATACGAAAAAAAAGAAGAATGACAATTAATTTAAAAAAAAAAAGAAATTTCATTAATCTGATATTTGTCTATCTGAATCAGAATATTGTTTATTCAAAATAAGACATCTGACAAAAAGTTTAAGGTCGACTTGTTGAAGTCATTGGTTCATAATCAAGCATTTGATCAAGTTCTCGATTAAGATCAGAGAGCATTGAATCAATATCAGACAATGCATTTGTTGTATCATTTCTAAAGAAATAAGGACAAATAATCATTAACAAGAAATAATAATGCATCATATTTGAGTCTATATTTCGGACATATAAAGAGGTTCTCTAGATCAGAGACGGTTAGACAACAAAACGGTAGCTGTTGGATATTGAATACGTCAAGAAAACAGCAATTATTTTAACTGAAATTTTTAAGATTCATAAAAATCTAATTATTTATTAAATTTTAGTTCTCAATATCCTATCCTATGATAAATATTCTGTTCTCTCTCTTTATATGTCTAAAATATGAATTTAAAAATAGTAAATCATTTGAGATGATTTCTTCATATAACTTACTTGACTGTTTTATTTTGTTTAATATATTGTAAACGTTTATCTCCTGTTAATAAAGATGAATTTCTTCCATTAATTTGTGTTGAAGTTTTTCGTATTTGTTTATTAGGTGAATGTATATTTTTTGAAATAAATCTATCATTATTATCATAAATAGCTGTTGTCATTGGATATGATGGTTTTAATAAATGTGTATTTGATTGTTCAAAAAATTGTATTGGTAATGAACGTTTCATTGTATCTAATGATGTATTATATAAATTATTATTTTGATTATGTGGTGAACGTTGTTTTATAGTTCCAACATTTTCATTTGCAAATGGAATACCATTTGTTGATTCTGTACTTGATGATAGATTTGTATCACCTAATAATTGTAGATTTGTTAGTTTATTTGTAGATTGAATATAATTTCCATTTGTTATAGATGATAAATTTATATCATTTTGTAATAATATTGTTGGAAGTTTATTTTCATTTGAATTTATATTTTCTAAACTACGTGTTCGAGATGATGATGATGATAATAATAAATCATTATTATTATTTATTGATATATTTGTATTTTGATTTGTTGTTGATGATAATGGAGGTGGTAAACGAAATGATGATGTTGTCATTGGACTAATATTTGAAATAATTTTTTGTTGTTGTTGTTGTTGTTTATTAAGAAGTATTTTTGGTGATATTGGAGGTTTTCGAAGTGTTGCATAATTTGATGAATCACCATTTGAATTTCTACGTGTTGGTGATAGATGAGATAATTGAACTGATGGTCTAGAAAAAAACAAAAAACAAAGATAAGATTTTCGATCAAAAATATTTATTTACTTTTTATTAGTTAATTGTGTTGGTAATATACTATTATTCTCAAGAGAATTACAACGTTCAAGTGTAGATTTTGTTTGTCGTATTGGAACATTAGGTCGATTATTTAAACCATTTGATTGTTTTGATGATAAACGATGATTATTTGGTGATGATACAATTGTTGAAGATTGTGATGATGAATTTGTATTAATTTGATAAAGACCTTTTTTTATATCTTTTAAACGTTTTATACCAAGCATAAAACGTTTTTGATGACCTAAAGAAAAAAAAAAAAAAGATTTTATATTTAATAATATCAACTAACAAAAGAAGTTGTCCAATTGATAAATATAAAAGTGATTTGAATAGTTCATAGATACATGATTTATTAATCAATCAATTTGTTGAAGAATTATAAAAAATTAGAAATTAAGAGTATATATATATACAACATTCATTATGATATGATGTGAATTTTCTCTTCAGTCATATCCACATGTCAATGAAAGTAGATGATCATCAGTAGTAATTTACTGTTACTAATTGTTTTACGAACTTTCAAGCAATTAACACTGATGTGTTTTCTTGAGGGAGAAAAATTACTGCAACATTGCGATATCTTGATAGTAATAAGCGAACTCTTTTTAAAGTATTCATGGCACATTTGGATCTATATATAATGCGCATAGTTTCGATTCAAAAGCGATTTATCAATCTGATAGATCAATGAATATATGTTTAGTAATTATTTTATTGAAGAGTTATGTCAAGGTTAAATACAAGATTTAATCTTGCTGTTTTATATGCATATACATATATATATCTGATCGTATGGTCATGGTCATAGATAACGTGTGATACAAATGTCGGTCCGTATTTCTTTTCAATAGAAAGATGATGAAAGAAAAAAAATGTTTTTTTTTTTTTATTCAGAAGATAGAGAATTTGTTTTTCTCTTTCAAATTATGTTAATCAACTGAATGACAGAACTAAATATCGATGTCTATTTTTCTTGAGTAAACGCATGTTAGAATGATTATTTTTCTATTAACTAATAGAAAAATTTTCTCTCCTTTCTGAACTGTAAATGACTTAATTTTATTATATATTCATAAACAAAATGATACAAGAAGAAAGAAAATAAATCTTGTAAATCAACTGAAATATTATGTTAATCTAACAGCAGGCATACCAAATGCTATTATGTAAGTCAGCAATGTAATACTATTGATTTATCGAAGCATTATTTCTAATAAAAATGTAAAATAACATCATAAATTAGGAAGAATAACTTTCCACAGTTTTCAATTCCTGACAGTAACTGATGTTCTTTTTTTTTCGTCACTTACGACTGATGATTGATTGTAATTAGAAAGT